>JASAND010008162.1:0-39802 GCA_030248195.1 Trissonchulus latispiculum | reverse complement strand
TCAAAGAATTTCAAAAGCCTCACAGGCCCCTCCCAAAAGACTACTTAAGGTGGTAACTCCCTTTGGTCACATAAAGTTTGCACCATTATTACTCATTCATTACTTGGAGTTAAGAAGCCATTTTTATATCAAAATGTAGCTTGACATATTCTCTTTTTAATGCATGCCACGAAACTAGGGATGCTTTTCTAAAATATTTTTAACACATTTTAGAAGAAGTATAATATTCCAGAATTTTTGCAAACTCAAGTAAATTTTTTTCGCGAGCCACCGGTTATATCATTCGATGCCTCCATCAAATAGTTGGGGACGATTTTTTATTTATTGTGAAATCGCTTTGCGTTATAGAGAAATAAGCTGAAATGTGTGCGTAACCTGTATTTTGCCTACTTTTTCCAAATTTAATACGCGATTACTTTAGCTAGAAAGCAGCAATCGTGGGGGCAACTAAAAAAATCGTCCCTGGGTATATTTGTGCAGAACGCATTTGTTCAGTAGCAACCCTCCAACTTGCAGGGTGAATGCTCCACAATCTTTGGAACAAAATTGGTCGTGTTTTTGCAAAAACTACACTTTTCATGATAGCAGCCTACAGGATAGCAGTTGGAAGACGATCATGCGTCGGATAATGTGTCCCTGTGAGACCTTCAAATCGACGCCCTTAGTTTGATTTTTAGGCTTGCGTAGTTCAAGAAATGTTGGATTATTTGATTTCTGCAGAAATGACAAGATTTCGACGCCAAAACAGGAAAATCGGCTATATCTCACGGTAGAGCCAGAAACTTGCTTTAAAAAGCAAAAATGTGAAGCTCAATGAGATCTTTCGAATTAATATAGTCGCAACTGTATAGCAGCTGCCAAACGTTCAGGAATTGGGAAAAACCACTCTGACCGGAAATCTCGAATTTTTAAATCGGGGATTGCGCGGAGGGTGTTAGAATGCTAAAAGAACTTATTTCGGAAAGTTTCACCAAATTTCATCTTGATTTACGCCGCCAAATAACAATATGTGCCCAAAAGGAATCACCACCTTAAAATCTCCCGAGACACGGACTTCGCAAACAACTTTAACACAGAAATTAGCCTTAAAATATGCAAAAGCTAATTAACATGTCCATTTGGAAGACACAATATTCGTTGAATATTATAGCTTTTGTTTTGAGTATACATCATAAACTTTGTGACTGCTGGTTTGTCTTTAAACACTTAGTCTTAAACAAAACTAAACACAAAATGGGCTTTCTGAATGTATTCCAGATAACGTTGAAGCAAATAAATTAAGTATTATAAAATTTGAATGTGAAGGTAGCTGCTGCAGAAGGTAGGCACGACAGTTTTTTTCCAATTTAGTACAGCTTAATATAAGTACAAACAAACTTGAGGAACGAAGATGAGTTCTTTACTTCCCTTTGCCTTCTTAAATTTTGATTTCCCAGCAGCTTAAAAATGGAATTTCAAAACCGCAGCCGTTTTCATCACCACAGCCCTAAATTCCCCATGTTTAACGTGTAAAAAATTTCATCCGAAAATCTCTAGATCTTAAAAACCATACCTACCTATGCAAAAAACTAGGTGCAGCCCAGAAAACCTATGCCTAACAAAAACGTATGCCTAACTTCTTGTCATTAGAGATAACAGTTGTTTACATTTGCCAGAGGGCAAGATAGGTTGTCATAGAAAATTTTAATGCAAAACTTTGTCTTAGTTTGTCTCTTTGTCCTAGTATAACGTCCGCATTTTATCGTAAACGAAAGGACTGGAAAATTTGTATTCAATGAGTATTGCTGTTTTTTGCAACCATTATTTTGCAGACTGCTGATCTTGTGATATTAACTAAATTGACAAAGGTGGTCATTTTTGACTTTAGCAGTGACAGATTCACATTGATTTCTGAGTGCCCTTCTAGGGGTACAGGAATTATGCAAAGCAAATTTTAAGTACCAAAGTTACAAGGCAATTAAAGCTGCAGGTTTATCGTTCCTTACAATACTGACTGCTAAGTAGCACTTAAGAGTTTCAGTATGCAGCATAGTCTACGTGAAAGTCCAAAAGGGGACGGTTGAAAAAATTTTATACGCACCTACAATTACACACTAAATTTAACGCAAATATTTAAATTATACTAAATCAGTTTCGACTACACTGTTTCTGGCAAGCGTGGACATATCATTCATGTTCATCGCCTCCCTGTCTTAGGTTTGCGGCCCTTCCCCCGACGGCCCGTACAGCGAGCCCGACCCATTGTGACCGGATGGGTTGTTGGATAGGGTGTCCACATATATGGGTTGCATTCCATCACGCGAAAAACGGAAGCTTCGGCTGTACACCGGATGTTGCCTGGTGTTGACTGCACAGATCCATGAGGTCCTGCTCAAAATAGACTCCAACTGTACGGCCAAGTCCTCATGGCAGAGTTAGGTAGGTGCGGGATACTTTCCTGGAGCATTTCGACCTAAAATTAAATTTAAAGCAAATTACTGGTAATGAAATCACTCATCTAATCTAAAATTAGCTTTAGTCCCTCAATAACTAGCAGTTCAGAAACTTCGCTTCGATATGTGTTTACTTCCTTCCCCTTCTCTTCGTTTCTTGCACCATTTCAGCACTATTTGCGTACGTTCTGAAAAGAGCAGAGTAGAGTTAAAATTAACTGTTTGAACGACAACAACATCTCCACCGAAGCTTGGCTAACCCTGTCTTAAATTTTTATGAAACGGATCTAGCTAAATTTATTACGTTTAGTGCTTTTTTCGGAAAATATCCAGATTTTTATTTTTACGAATGTTAATGTTATTAAATATTATTAATGTTGTTGCTCAGATTTCTATTCTAACAATTATGTTTCATGCTTGGACTCGATGAAAAAATATAGATGGACGTTTTCATCGGTATCTTTTAATATTATGCGTTTAACCCTTTACGTTTGCTTATGCGTATTGGTATTGTTGACAGACTTCAGACTTTTTGTTAAAATAAACAACAAATACTTTATTTTCAACATAATTTTACTTATATTCAAAATCGGATCAAACAATTAGACATGACAATTAATGCTTTTCAATAATTGCTAGCCTTTATTGTTACATTAAAATCTACCCGGTATCAATTCAAGACACAATTCGGGAAATGCACTACATAACACCACTATCACGCAATTGCTTGTCCAATAAGACGATCCTAGACTGCATATCTTTCCAAGTTCATGCATTCTCAAACAGCAACAGTTGCAATTTCATTGGGCAATTTCCAAAAAAGGTCCATTTCGCAAATACTTAAACTTATTTACATTTTTCCATTCAGAACTGTATGATTGACAGCTGAGGATTGAAATTTGAAAAATGGAAGAAAAAGCTGATTTTTCTGCATTCTAATCTAAAGTCAAATATTTACAATAGCCTTAGCAAACTCGTTCATTTTGACAGTTGAGGTTTAACTGTTAGTTTAGCAGTTTGTTGACAACCCAGTTTTCAATATGATTTACTGCTGGATGATTTTGTCGGTTTTAGCGAAATTGGAAGCCCGTGAAATCCTGAAGGCGTCCCGCTACGACTCTGAACCGGAAAAACTGAGCCTGGTTGACAGCGAAATTCGGTTTCGACAACAAATTTCGGATCCCACAGAAACCGAAAGTCCAAAATCGTCCGACTTTTTGCGCGGTACCGCTTCGCTGCCCGGCTATCAGGTGGGCGTATCGGCCTTTCAGCGTCGACTGAAACCCGAACAGTCGCACGAAATGCTGGTTTTCGGTCAGAGATTTCGGGAAAGTCGGTCTCAGCCGCCCCTAAAGGCGCTGACCGCTTCCGGAAACGTCTGGTATCGGGTTCGTCAACTGAACGGAACCCGAAAAATCGGTACGCTGCTGCAACCAAGCGGAACTCGCAGCCGATTGGTTGCAAGCCCAGAGGAGCAGCCAATCGCTGTCGTTGTAACGGCCACACCCCCTCCCCTAGCCCCGCCCCCCACGACGGCCCCCCGATTTTCTCCCCCACTCGAATTCAACATCCTTCGAGCGGTTCGAAAGGACCCGAGCGGATTCGGAGGATTTAAGGTCTCGGAACCCACTCTGTTGGGGGAGCGGGCGCTACCATTTTTCGGCATCAACAAAAAATGCTCTGCCGCCGAGGAAAAACAGATGATTCGATGTCTGCGACCGCTGATCCTGAAATACAGCGAACTGACCCTGAGAAATCCCAATCTGGAACGCTACACCTTCCCCCTCTATTTTCTATCCTACCCCAACGTTCTGGACCTATGCGATGCCTATGCCTCAGCTTTCATCGACTGCAGCCTGGATCTGTTCATGCGATGCCACGGCAATCGGGTGGCCCATTTCCTTGACTCGCTCCTGGGCCATGCCTGCGGGCAGGCCCGTACCTTTTTCTGGCACTTTGACTGTACGGGCCAGGTGATTGAACGAAGTCCCTGTACGGAGTTTATTCAGGGGACCATTTCGCCTGGGCACGACTATACCAAATGCGATGGCATGCCGCGGTTTTGGAACTGTATCAATCCGCTTGTGGAGGAGGAATGCTTTGCCACTGCGGTTCAGGACTTGCGAGATACCATCAGGCATTTTGGATGTGTGGTTTAGAAAGTTGTTGTATAACAAAACTTTCTGTGAATTAGCGGGAAAGTATGTCAATGTATGACTGCTGCCAAGTCAGCTTGGGTACACTGTTGTGACTTGTTTTTGCTTTGTTGCACAGGTTACTGCAATTCTGCGTTGATGTTTATTTTAAACGTGTAAATTTAATGCTAAGATGATTTAATCTTTAACATTTAAGGATGCAGAAATGCACAAAAACCAACCCCCTGGGGTCCTACTCAGGTAGGCATGACAGTGTCTGACCGGAATGCAAATATAGGTTGCCATTAATTAAACAGAGTATATAAACTGTCAATCCATGTTTTAGATTTGCCACGTGATAAGCGGAATACGCGAATGTTCCCCCGTTTGGAGCATAGTATAAATCTACCGGGGTGATGAACGTATGCAAGAATTTTTTTTCTATTTATTTGCTTCAACAGTTTCGTTTCAAAACGAGTTACATCAAGTACAAGAGGAAAAAATGGTCGGTACACTATCATACAATGAGAAGCTTTTGCAGAAAAGAATAGTCGATGTATTCAGCTAAGCTAATAACAGAGTTATATACCTTTTACGGTGGTGATTCCCTTTTGGAAGCATCAACTTTGAACCCTTATTACTCATTCATTCCTTGGAGTTAAGAAACCACTTTTAAGCTTAACATTTGTTCTTTCTATTGAATACGCTGAACCTAACTGACCTTAGTTCTCGGAAATTATTTTACTGCATTTTCTTAGTAATTTAATTTTCCAGATTATAGTAAATTTGCAGACTAAAGTAAATTTTTTCGTGAAGATTCGCCCACATCATTCAATTCCACTATTCAAGCTGGGGACCCTTTTTTAATTACTATGAAACCGCTCTTCGTTATAAAGAAATTAGCTAAAATGCATGCGGAACCTGGATTTTGCCTACTTTTCCCAACTTTGGCAAGCGACCAGTTTAGCCGGAAAACAGTAATTGGGGCAACTAGAAAGGTCCCTGGGTATTTTTGTTTAAAACACGTCTAGTAAGTGGCAACCCTCTAGCTTGCATAGCAAATGCTCCACAAGCGCTGAAAAAAAATTTGGCCACGTTTTTGCAAAAACTACCTTTTTTATGATAGCAGCTTACGAAATAGCATTTAGAAGATTACAATGCCACGAAGAATTGGCCTCGGCGAGACCTTCAAATTGACACCCTTAGTTTAATTTTACGGCCTGTGTAGCTCAAGAAATGGCGGATTATTTTATTTCTGCAAAACTGATAAGTTTTCAACGCCAAAATAAAAAATCAGCTATATCTCACCATGGAGAAGAGCTAGAAAGGTGCTTCTAAAAGCAATAAAAGCAAAAATATACAGCTCAACAAGATCTTTCGAATAAATATAATCATAGCTATGCAGCTACTGTCTAAGTATCAAAATTTGGCAAAAACGGCCCTGAAGGGGGACGTCGAAGTTTTGAAGCGGGATTGCGCGGGGTGTTAGAATGCTAAAAGAACTTATTTTGGAAAATTTCATCAAATTTCATCTTCATTTGAACCGTCAAACCAATAATAGGTGCCCAAAAGGAATCACCACCTTAAGTAGTAAATGTAAATTAATGATAAGTTTGCCTCATTGAAGCATTGTTACTTCGATCACTTTTGCTCGTGACACCAGTTAGTTGATTGTGTTTGTTATGTTACCTATGTAAAAAGAGGCGAGGTTATCATATTTTAATAAAAATACACTATGTACATTCTTCTACTGTTTCGACCACATAAATGTTTCTTCTGTTGTTTGTTATGTTAGCCTGATTTTTGAACTGCCCACATTAAACAGTATAACGAATTCCTTTGTGTAATGAAGAGACCTGGCAGTTTAGCCACAGCACCACCTCCACTACTCAGAGCTGGCGCAATGTAACACAAACCCTGACTACTAATGAGATTTCTGACCAGGCAGCTCTCTAAATGACTGAATCCGCATCGCCAAGGTAATGGGGATTAGATTTTGGGACGCTGGTCAAAGAAGAATGGGGTAGTTAGACTATAAAATTACGCAGAAAGTACTCCGAGTTAATCCCCGAATACCTACCTAAAGCTTGGAAATAAGACAATTTCATTAAAAGTTACTTGTAAGGCTAAATTAAACAACAGATGGCTTAATAAAAGGATGGCAATAAAATTACAAAGTGCCAGCGATGTTACGAAAATGTCCCAAATCCGGTGGAACTTTGCTCACTAGGCAAATGCTCTGCCAACTGAGCTACTGAGGTGTACTCGCATGATGAGTGAGAACAAGAGTTTATAATAGGAAGAGTGAGACACTCAGCTCTTCCTGATAGAATAAGCTTGCAAGATGCTCGAAACATTAAGGCGAAATCTCGGGGGTGGTACCGGGTATCATTCTTAAGCACGTCTATATATGCGTTTGAACTAAAGCGCATTTGATTGGCTAATCGTTTACTTCATGTCAAAATTAATCGATTAAGCGTACCCCTTGCGAGATCTCGGAGGGGGTACCGTTTAGTGTTGTTACCCTCAGAATTGGCGCCGGGCCGGGTCCGGGTCCAACTTTAGGACCCGCAGGTCCGGGTACCCGCGGGTACAAATGCGGGGTCCCGATCCAAAATACTGAAGAAAACTGAATTTTAGTGCATTTAGGGATGTTAAAACATTAAAATTTGCTGTATTTCTGATAAAAGGTTGGTGAAACCGGTGTGTTAGGCATTTAGATACAATGTTTAGTTGTCTAGCTGAGGTCTTTTTGATCTATGCTGCTTTTCACGCATTTTATTGTCCAAATGATATATTTTAATGAGTTGTCTGTCTCTGGGCTATCACAAAACTGCTACTGTTTTTGTTAGAACTAGCACTCAAAATGGTCGTGAGGCGTAGAATAAGTTAACCTAAAGCATATCATAGGTTTTATTCGCGACTGGGCTATTACAGTAGTAAAGTTGCAGTGAAATTTAAGAATGCAGTGAATCTTTGAAATGCAAACTGGTTCGTTTTTCAGAACCGGGTACCCGGATCCGGGTCTGGGCGGGTTCGGGTCCGGCCTAACGGGTCCGGGTCCGGGCTGGGTCCGGGCCGGGTCCGACAATTTGGACCCGGAGCCAACTCTGGTTACCCTTGTGTTTATTTTCGAATGATCTAAAATAAGTCTGATTGGTTACTACAGCTAGCGTACCTGCCACGTCCAATCAAATTAGTTTTCGTTCATTCGCATATAAACACACGTTAGCAACACTAAGCTGTACCCCCTCCGAGATCTCGCAGGGGGGTACGCTTAATCAAGCAATTTTGATATGAGGTAAGCGATTAGCCAATCAGACGAATTTTTGTTCAAACGCATATAAACACATGCTTAACAATGATAACCGGTACCACCCCTGATATTTCGGCCTTAAGAGCATCTAGCATGCTTATTCGATTTAGAAGAGCTATGGCTCTCGCTCTTCCAGTTACAGACTCTTCGTGAGAATTAGTATCCGAACAGCCATTAGCTTCCGAATTATGAGAAACGATTTTAAGAGGCTTCTCGAAATGGTAGAGTCTCACTCGGTGCGAGTCCCACGCGGTACGTTTTTAATCGTTCTCGAGTAGTCCCGCTCGGTACTGTTATCTCACTCGGTACGTTTGAGTCCCACTCGGTACTTTATTGTCCATTAACTCGGTACTTTTGAGTACCACTCGGTACTTTATTGTCCCACTCGGTACTTTTTGTCTGTGAGTCGTTACATTACGTTTCCACAAGATTTATTTTCACAAGTTATATTGTTACCAAGCAAACAAACAAACAAACAAGCAAGCAAGCACAGAAACAAACTTGTCGAAACTGATAAGACTGAAAAACATACAAGCATACATACCTACAAACATACAACATACAGGGAAAACAAACAATGCAATAACATTTAAAAACATTAACCCAGCAAGTTCTGGACGTAGTCAAGATACAATAAGATTTCATTGGCGCTAAAGGTGCATTTTACTTCTTGATTTTAAAATAACGAGGGCTGACATAATTGTTACCAAGAGTTTGTAATACCAAGAGTAAGACACTCAGCTCTTCCTGATAGAATAAGCTTGCAAGATGCTCGACACATCAAGGCCGAAATCTCGGGGGGGGGGGCTTCTCAGCGTGTAAACATACAAAGCTGACATTTTTCAAAAACTGTCGTTTTCGACAAATTAAATACTATAACTTGAGCTAGGAAAATCGTACAGCAATAATTTTTATATCACTATGTTGCGTAGAATGAGATGTTTTTAACGATATAAAAATGATCTAGTTCGGGTCAGACAATCTCGTACAAATTCAGCAACAACGTAAGGTATTTTGAAGAAAAGATGAAATTCCTGGAATTTTCGTGGAAGGGATGTTTTTTGCCAGTTTTGTAAGAGATTGTCTGAACCGAACTACATAATTTTTATATCGTTAAAAAGATCTCGTTCTACGCAACATTGTGATATAAAAATTATTGCAGTACGATTTTCCTAGCTCAAGTTATAGTGTTTAATTTGTCGCAAACGCCCGTTTTTGAAAAATGTCAGCGCTTATATTTAAACGCTGAGAAGCCCCCCGAGATTTTGGCCTTAATGTTTCAAGCATCTTGCAAGCTTAATCTATTAGGAAGAGCTGAGTGTGGTATTATAAACTTTTGTTGTTACTAACCAGTAAATGCAATCTCAAGTATCGAGCTGGACAAAAAGTACCGAGTGGGACTCAGCTGTAACGAGTAAGACCCTAAAGTTCCGAATGGGACACAAAAGTACCGAGTGAGTTTTTACAGTACGGAGTGGGACTTCAAAGTACCAAATGGGACGCTTATTTTGTGTAAACTGAATTTTCAGGTAAAAGTACCGAGTGATACACAATCCTCGAAATTACCTACTAGATTTAATGCGCATTTTCTGTAAATCGTATGCGCTTTTTTATAAGTCTGCCAGTTGTGCACACAAGTGTAAGCGAGTACTAAGAGTTTAAGCCAAAGATTAGCTGCAGCTAGAAAAAACTGTTTGCGCTGACTAGCGTCAAATACAGTATGCGCTTTGAGAATGCGCGTATTTGCCAAAGATAAAAATAAGATAAGAAAGCCGCAATACCGTGCAGTGCTTATTTGCTAACTGCATTTAATCATACAGAATATACAAGGAACAATTAGTGACAATGAAACTATTTGATGAGGGTCACAAGTATATAAAACAAATGGCACTTTCGTTAATTAAAAGCATTTTACACAATTAACTTTGACAGAATTGTAACGGAGAGAGCCAAAATACAAGGAACAATTAGACAATATTAAGACCAGTAAATGAGACCCATAAGTATGAAACAAATGACACTTTAGTTAATTATTAGCACTTACACAATTATATTTAGATAACTTTGACAAAAATGGACTAGTTGGAATAATTTCGAATGATAGAAACAGTTTTGAGGTGTCGCTGTCGCGGGTAGTTCCAAACTTTAGTCCAGACAACTTGAATTATCGGGCATTTCGGTACGGCGACAGTTCTCACCCTGACACATTGAACTTCTTCAATGTCTTTTGGTAAATTTCATAGTTTAGCTTATACTGAATTAAGTTTGGTACAGTTCTGAACGTACATAAGGGTTGAAATGACACTGAAGTATTATCAATCCCACTGGATTCAAGCGTAGATGTAATAAAATGCGTAGATCAAAGTTGTATCTAGCAATTTTTGGTCTACGTGATATGTATGATATGTGTGATGATGAGGATGATGATATATATATATACAATATGAATGCTAGTAGTGCACTGGGAAGGCAGGATAAAAGTTTTACGAAACACGATAAATCTGCTAGCGTTCAAACTAGCGAACAGGTTACTCACAAGCCGAGGGCTAGTAACTACTCTACTGTAACAGTTTTTATGGCAAACTCGAGGTAGCAACAGTTAGCCTGAACCTAATTGCCGAGTTTACTACTCACAAGCTTTTATGGAATCGACCTTATTATATGATAATATAATTATATGATTATTATAACTGTGTAAAAATATGTTGCCTATGTGTTGCTGAATAAACGAATACTAGACTAATTATGCAGGTTCTGAGGTCGGTAGTGTATGCCTAAGAAAACTCTCCTCTCGTGCCTACTCATAAAAAACTAGATAAATTCAAGAAATTGAACATGATACTTTAATCTCAGATTATGTAAAATTCACAGTTAACCTTTTCCGAAAAAAGTATAAATTTATGGAATTAGCAGAAAACAACGTAACAAAACAACCGAAACACACGAAATGGCTACAAAGTAGCCTCAGCTGCCACAGATATGGGAACCCACTGACACCCAACCCACTAAGACTGAATGCCTCTATAGATTCTCAAACGACTCCACTTTATAAACTCATTTAATTCAACTTTAACTTTAATTTTAACTTTATTTAATTTTAATTTTTAATTTAAAAATTTAACTTTTAAATTTAATTTCAACTTTATTTCACAACTGTTTGCATTTTATTATGTTCATATTAATTTTAAATCCGACCGCTGAATATCTACAGAGAATTAGCAATAAATGTGATGAATGTGAAACAATATTGCACAAAAGCTTGCCGTTAAGCAGTTTTCGTTGTCTGATTTTCGGCTGAATCTGTCTTAGCAGAAACAAGTATTGCCTGCCCGATTTTACCGGTATGTGCCTTGCATTGAGCTATTTGGCAACGTCCACCCGCAAAGAACGTGACTGCTATTTTTCTGTAGGGTTCACAAAATCCACAGTTTATGAAGAATGCCAGTGAGCTATTCAAACCTCGGAAAATTAGAATAAGTGATTGAAGATGTGTAGACATAGTTGTCAGATCTATTAAAATAATTGTGTACTCCTCATATGGGATGGAAAATAGTTTGCTGAAAATAGGCATTAAACGAGTAGCTGCTTCAGTAGCAGTAGCTGCTAGCCAAGGACAAAGACAAAAGATATTCAGCATAACGGTACCACCAAGCAGCCGGAATAGGTTGCTATTCTTTTTCATGTCTAAATTGCCTCCATTTCGTAAGTTTCTATTTAATGCGAACTTATGCATGTAATCGTAGCATTTCTTAGAAAAACACACCTGAAGCACTAGACCTACTAGGTTAAAAATTACGTAAACCGTCCCAAACACACTTGCTCTGATCCCGTCAAGTTTGTGCAAATCGTCGGATTTGTAATTTTCAATTTTATCAGCTGGCACTGCAATCCAGCGCCCGACTAACAAAGAATCAGTAATTGTGTGAAAGCAGCAGTTAATACCAAATAGCGCAGACAAACATACCAATAGGCATAGAACCACTAAGTACGGTACTCGTGACTTGGCATACGTACGGTACTTCAGAGGTTTCGCAACAGCAAACAACCTATCGAAACTTAACAGAACCAGGGCACTTTGATTACAGCAGGATACTAAAGGATCAAGAAAGTCATTCAAGAAATTATTTGAGTATACTCCGTAGCAAGAAGGAGCGGACTCAAACGCACTCAGCAGTGTGGCAACTTCTGTGGCAGCGAATGCCGCAAGTATGATGCTAAGAACGTCTGTTGCCGATTCCAAGAAGTGAAATGTTCTTATGCTTTTCATGTCAGTGTCCTTTCCAAATAGTTTCCACAAAATCAGCATATTAATGGCGGTAGTTGATACTGCCAGTGGACAGATTACTGTAAGATATGCCACAGTAGCTACTGTATTGCTGAATTTCGAAGCTAAGTTTCTAATTATGACAGAAGGTGTTGTCGACAAATTAGCTTTGTGTCCTGGATAGTTGAAGGTAAACACAAATTTTAGTTTTAGCGCACTTGCCCACTCTGACCACTTCAGGTTCCAGGAACACAAACCGTACTGCAACGGTCCGCAGTATCTGAAGTAATGCCCTTCTAAAGAGACTTTTGGGACAATTCTATCAGTTGCAAGTATATGGGTTATTCTTTCATTAGCCTCCATATTGTCACATACGTTCTTTGCATGATCAATATCATATTCTTTTTCCACAAGTTTTAGCATGCAAGAATACCAGGGACATTGCGTCTTCATGTTGATCAGTGATGACCTGTAATAATAACTGAGATTGAGATAAAGCAGAAGAGTGAAGAGGAAGAGAATAAGTAGAAAGCTTCGCAGTGTTTATGACACACCTGACTACCAAGGAGAGCTAAGCAACATTTTGATTTAACATAAACTCATAAACTCCTAAACTCATAAACTTACAGATAGTCCCCAACTGTGAAGTTGAAGCATCGTCCGAGATGCTCTAGTTGAGATACTCTGTGTGGGGGCTTTGTTGTGTTGCAAATGCTTTCATTCACTGGGTAGTCTGCTTCGGTGGATACAATCGATAACCTAAATTAAAGCAAATAAGTAGGTACGGTAATCCGATCATTTAGTACATGAAACTTGAACGATGGCAAAACGCGTTTTTTCTTTTTTTATTGAGCATAGAAAATCGCAGAACATCCAGTTTGCTGTTACTAATGTACTCTCCATCGTAGGTTGTGTAGATACAACAGTAGATTAAGCATCGATAATTTAGTATTGCTACATTTAAATAGCAAAATATAATTACTCCAAGAACTTACACGATTGAAATAGTCATAAATAGGCATTGCAGTTCTAGCATCTTATGATTCCGTGAAAAGCTTAGTCGAACTATCACATGAAATTACATTACAAAAAAATACATTAAATCAAAGGAAAAGAATCGTACAAGTCTAAGAAAAGTACAGTTGGGTGAATTTCAATGTTAGCTGTACTTGTTCCAGTGTCGCTCTTTATTTGTTTGTAACTGTTGCTCAAATCATTAAAATGTTGAAATTAATATCCTAAGCAATACGTCTTTTACAAAGCAAGATACATAGTCAAACTAATTAGTTAGAATGTGAGAGATTAAACTACCGCTGTTCAAGCTTTAGCATTATTTTTTTATGTTCCAGTAATGCACCAAGAGCTTTTTTATTTTCCCGACGGCACTAATCAAATTCCACCCCTAATGCCAGCAGTTTGCAGCAGCCAGCAGTCTAAAATTAAAGTGATAAAAATTGGCCTCATTAGTCTGCCCAGTTAGAAGCCCTCTGGTCTGGCCAAGAACTAGAATTAGCAGAGCCGTCTGTTTCACACACCACAAAGTGTGCATGAATTAACAAAGTCTGCGAAATAGCATAGTTTCTGTATGCGTAAGTAAAGTTGGGCTATTTGAGCAAGCGCCACCAGGTTGGAATCTGTCCAGCTTTAAACTAATACTAAAATGTGGCTTCATTTGGCGTGTAAGATATATCTATGCCGTTTGCAATAATACTAATTGAATAAATTCAACACAACACGACTGCTGGGTATTAAGACTTAATATTAAGTGGATTAAACATATTTTCAATTTGGCAGCCAACGTATTTATTTCATTCAAATGAATGCATCGTAAAAGCAAAGTCAGCCAAACCTTCGCTATATTCTTATTTTTCAAGCAGCGAGATCTGGAACCTGTTTTACAAAAATAGGAGTCTAGGAGTCTAGGAGTGATAAATTTTCTCAAATTCCTGATTAGGAGTTATGAGCTCCTAAAATTGAAAACTCCTAATTCTAGGAGTGTACAAAATGTTAGGAGTCCCAGCCAATTTGTCCTATAAAACACTCCTATCAAAATGCCTTCTCCTAGCTCCTAGTTAGGAGTATAAGTGCAACATCTAATCCATACCTAATTCGACTGTGTTTTATATATTTATGAATACGTAGAATGCTGAAAGCCATATAATTTAACAACTTTGTACCTACCATTTTTATCCCTTCACGCCAGTCAGAGCCTAGTTTGTTGAGTTTCGTTAGGGGGGGGGGGACTAAAATCGACTTGCCCGACTTTGTCCGATTGGCCTACTTTTTGGCGAAGATATAGGGCATGGGTGTGGTCAAAAGTATCTGGGAACCTTAGCTACCTTCCAGTCATGTGTAGCCCTCGCGTTTATGTTCCCAACCTCCCCTTTATCACAACTGTCAACATAATTAATAAAAATCTCTGCTGGTTGCAAGACCCTAGTTTCAAGGGATTTGGCACATGTGCCCCTATCTGCAGAAAAATACTAAACGTCTGTATCTTATCTGCATCTATGGGAATTACTCTTCAAAGTTGAAGTTTCGGCAAAAATTTAGAACTTTTTGGCTAACGAAAGGAAAATTTTGCTACTGGTGTGAGCTATAAGGCTCACGAATACCTGCTGGTGGGTCAAAAGTGGGTCAGTCGTGGCTCCAAAAGCTAGATTTTAGCACTAAAATTTCAAAAACTTTCGGCTTCGCCGAATTCTAGTATTGTCAGTTTTTCTGTTTTTCCGTAAGACCTGGCCAAAATTATCTCAGCTTCCACAAAGTGATGCCAAATTTCTGGAAAATGACATCGCTTGACATCTATGCCATGGTTTCTGTAAATATTAGATACATGACAAATATGTACAAGCTTAGAATGTAAGAACCGTCAGCAAGGTTTTTCCATCAAGCTCAGTAAATTTTTAGAATATACATTAGACAATTACGATCGTCTGCTTCCGAAACATTTCGTAATGGCTTAATTTTCTATTTCTTTCATTTATATTGATTTCCAAAATTATATAAGATTCTAGAAATTTTTTTCGAATTACTTGCCATTTGGCACAAATGAGTACTCCTATAGGGCCTCTGTATATGCCAAGTTACAGCCTAATAGCTCATACCAGTAATAAAATTTTCTTGTCGTTAGCCTAAAATTTTTAAATTGTTGTCGAAACTTCAACTTTGAAGAGTAATGTATTTAATTTCTTTGGGAACATAGAGGAACCTTAGGACTATTGTAGGGTAGGCGCAACTGCTACTGACTGAGTACACGCAGGTGCAATACGATATTTATCATGCATCCCTCTCCCAAATTATTGCAATTGACATTTTTTGTTTGAGACCTAATCCACTATAATTAACCGATTGTGTTCAAATTTTGCGCACAAATGACTCTTAATACTATAAATCTGTGCGTAAAATTTGAAACGTTTTGAGCACAGCAGTAAAAAGAAATACCTCATTTTGTTCAATTTTTGCTGTCAGAGACGCAAAATTGGCTTCCCGCCAAAACTGGCTAAAAGTATCGATAGGTCTCATTATTCTAAGCAATTTTTCTAATTTCACCAAGTCACAATATTGCTTCCACCTTCGGATAAAATCAATCAAAGTTTTGCTACATGCAGATTTTGAGCAATTTTTCACTGTTACCTACATAGTTAAGCAGTCATTAAAAAGCATTACAAAATCTAAACCCGTCAAACTTGGCACAATTTTAACTTTATATCCCGGCTATATTCTGTAAAAATTTGGAGAACTTTGGAGGGTTATGCTCCAAACGGCGGCAGGTCACCTAGCGAAAAATTCACTATTTTCCAAATTTCCGGCTGCAGTACTCCCGAGCTACATTGAACTGCCATTTGGTGTGTAAATTACCTGAGCTCATAGAAACGTGTGTGGAAAATTTTGGTTTGTAGCTTTCCCCGAACAAAACTCAGAGCCTCCAAAAGACCAATCTAGACTTTGCAGAAATGAACAAAAATTTTCAGTTAGGGATCCTGCACAGCTCGGATGTCATGGGATATATCAATGTCTTATATTAACTTTTTATTTACGACATGTTACCTACTGGCTACTTGCATGCAAAAACTAGCGCTCTCCGAATAAGTTGTGCAAACCCCTGGGTATACCCCGCCCATTTATTCAGTATAACACAGAGTCCATTATTTATTCCTTATATTATCTTCTTAATAATTATGCACTCTTGGTATAACACTCCTTTTTCAGTATTCGCTGTTGGTTGATATTCTACATCTTTGCGAGGCAAGTTAATATGCATTGTAAAACAAATAATTTACAATTTACAAATAATTAATGAATTTTAAGTGTCAATATTTAAATCATTTTAAATTTTTCTGTTTCTTTTGAAAATGCGTCATTTACGTTAGTTTTCTGTGAATGGAATTGTTTAGCCTTGAACGCAACTTGGAAATTTTAACGTCTACAAAGCTTAATTTGTGATTTTTTTAAACGGGTTCTTCTTTAATTTAGCATTTATGCTTGAAGCAGCAAGAGGCAATAGCCGTGAATATAAAATTAATAGAGTAACAATGATATGATTATTTAATTCAATGATTTAATTCTTAAATTTAATTTTTAACTTATTATTATATTAAAATAAATTATTTTAAAAATTTTCAATTAAAATAAATTAAATTATTTTTAAATTTAGTTTTATTTAATGATTTAATAATTTTTAATATTGAAATGCTTCAAAAACATAAATTAATACAAGTGAAATCTTTGTATAAACATATAACTCTTTAAAAAACTAATCCCAAAAGTCAGACTAAAGCCGATTGGTGGAACAAAACTGAATACTGAGGCTCCTAGCCATTGTTGCCGACAGCTAGGGGCCTCCTGAGACTCCTAAAATCTAGGATTGATTTTAGGAGCAAAACTCGAGATTTGCTCCTAAGCATTGTTTTTATAGGACAAGTGGTCCTAAAACACTTCTACTAGGAGCAAAACTGATCACAAATTATTCTCTCCTGTTTTATCGGACAAAATTGGATTTTTAGCAAGTTTTACTCCTAGCTCCTAATTTCACACTCCTATCTTTATAGGACAAAATGTGTAATTAGGAGTCCAACTTCTAGGCCTCCTAGCCATTTTAGGAGCTAGGAGTGCATTATAGGACAGGCCCCTGGCGCTTGTGTCTGCTGAGATGTGAAGCCCCCGTGGGATAAATACGTCTGAGAGATTTTGCAGGCCTATTAAGCATCTCTAGTCCAGGAAAGAAAATACCCCTACTATGTCAAAGGATGGGTCGTGACATTCTGGAACCCAGTTGGAAGCAAACTCAAATCAGGCAGACTATCCGCTACTTGAACTCTGATGCGCTGGATTAAATAGCAGAATTCTAAAGGCTGTATGCCTTTCAAGGTGACATCGAATTGTGTATTTTAGCATTTTGTAAAATGCAGATGCAGAGAAAGCCTGTACTACAAAGATCATTGTCACTACAATAGTTTAGAACCATCGCAGTAGCGAAAATTCTTGTATTATCTGAAGCATACATTAACATAGGGTCGGGTCCAGGGAGGAATTGTCCCCAAAACATTTTGAGGGGGCTTGTACCTTGAACTGAAATTTTCAGGGGGCTTGCACCTCAAAAATAAATTTGTGAAATTTGTCGAAAAATTGAAGCAAATCTTATTAAAATTTGCAATTTTTTATTAAAATTTGCAAAAAATCAACAATTTTTGCAAGAAAAATTTAAAATTTTGCCCGATTTTCACGAAAAATAAAAGGTTGCGAAGCCGGAAATGTTTTAAAAATTTAGTGTAAAAACTAATTTTTCTGGCTATTTTTGCTTACCCCTCGGCCATTTTTTGTTACCCCTAGTCCCTGACGGCGATAGGGCTTGTACCTTGTCCGGGGGAGGGGCTTGGACCCGCCAGAACCCCCAGTGTTAACCTATGATCTGAAGTTCATATTGCACCTATCAAAAGATATTGAGTACACAAACCAAGCAAGATTCCACGGATGGGGCTCATCAAAATTATGCTTGCTTTATTCCACGGAATCTTTTTGAGGCAAAAACCAGCCAGCTGCATTCCTACCAATCCAGCTCAATGTCGTGGAATTTGGTTAAAAGTAATTCTTGGCAGCAGGTTTCCAGCTGTTCCAGCGTTATATAATTTTAAGGCGTAGCCCAGTCAAAGAAACATATAAGCTGGAATCCAAAAACGTTGGTTCAATTAAGTTTAAAACTTACGCGTCTTACCCAGTTCAAGCCATATGGAAGCTTAATTCCCAAAAAACATTGCTGAATTCAGCAAAACTTTTACGTGTCTTGTCTCAGTCAGCAGGATTCCATCCGCGAAACGGGAATCTAGTTTTGACAAAAACTGGACAGCGCAATTCGAACCTAGCTTGAACGAATCCGCTGAATCTTGCTAGGTTTGTGTGCTGAATATCTTTTGATAGACGCATATTGCAAACTTAATGCTGGTTGCGGATAATAGGTAGTTATCTTTTCTCGTATTCCACGCGCCTTCTGCTGTAAGAAAGGTTGTGTTTCGCGAAACGGGTCAGACTTCAGAGTTTCTGAGAAAACATCCAACTTGAAATGCCCTTGACTCTTGTTTAATAAATCCCATTGTGAAAAACTAGCAATCAGAGTCTGCGGTTCTAAAAACCGTTCAAAGTAATCATTACTCCTGTGTGGAGTCATTGGCCTGAAGCTATGAGTCATACTCTTAATAAGGCTTAATCATACTCTTAATCAGTTGTTGGAGTATCTTTATGTCAGTCGGTCGGCCATTAGACCTTTTATTATTGTATTCTGCTGCCGCCCTATTTCTTACTGAAACGTAAGTTTAATTAATCAACACATTTGTCCGCCACTTATGACTTATGTTTGATTAGGATGGGGCTTAGATTAGGGATCGACTTTCGAGCATGTTTCACCCATTTAGGGAACCTGCATAGATTCGCCATTTAATTCCCGGTTTAGTCCCGGGCAGTAAACACTGGGATTGATATCAGATTAAAGTTTTATAAAATATATTACTTTGTCAGACTGACCCGCTTTAGACGCTTAAAAAGTCTTAAAAAGTAAGAAGTGTGGTAATGTCTCGCCTTTTGAAGTAGATCACCTTCTAAAAATAACCAATTAGTGAATTTACTAGACGTGAATGTCACTGATATTTCCACGATTTGGCTTAAGTGATACCCACGAGGTATGGTCAGGTGCTCAGCTCATGCTGATTTAAATATTTATAGCTTTCGCACTTGAAATTCTAAGGCAGTTTTATGTACCATTTCTCAAGTTATGTCGCTGAGGTTATTGCCGATTTTGGCAAAGGAAAGTTATGTAAGCTAAACATCGAAACATTTTATCATGACCATTATTATCTAAGCAAATTATTAGCATTTGGACGAAAAAGCTGTGCAATTCTGGAGATTAAAAGTTTTTCTGTAAAAAAGAAAATCAACCGTTTCTCATAACCGGAATATTTTCTGTTGATTGTCTCTAGAACGACCGTTTAAATCTGCTCCACAGCTATTTCAAAATGCGTCAGATTTCTAGCTTTAGGAGGCTTAATACTTGGTTTATCAAATTTGTCATAAAAGATGCAGATTTTTTTTCAAACGTTTTTGTATTATAGTGTTATTTTACTTGCACGTTACCAATGCACGTAACACAATGTTGTAGAGATTTGGGCAATATATCAAGAATAAAAGGATTAAGTAAACGGGAAGACCAAACGTTGCTGCAAATTTGAAACTTACCCATCGCGTAGCCCAGCCAACTTTAAAATGAAGTGACGAAAGTTATATACCTTCGATAGCTTACCTAGCAAAAATACGAGTATAAGTCTTCAAATGATTTCGTAAAACGATCAAATACTTAACAAAATTCACCCACAAAATAATAATTTACAAGTACCAGGATTGTAATTTATCAAAATAACAATGGAAACATATTCCTCAATTACTCTCAAAATGAGACTACTAATAGTCACTGACTTGCTAGAAATCTCGGAAAATAGGAAAATGTTCCACAATGTAAAGGAAAGCATACCCTTAATACTGCATGCATTATTCATTGCCAGAATTTCAATAGCAATCTCAATCTCACCACAGCAACATCTTACATTTAATTTCACAATTTTATTCGAAAATTTTAAGGGGTCGAAGCACTTAAAAGTTACTCACCCGCAAAAAGTAAAAAAACAGAAAAGATGCTGCGCCTGGAATTTTTTGAGAGCGCCGTTTCAACTTTAGATTGTTGCTATCGGAATCTGTGTTCACTTTTGTCACTTCTCACTTGTCACGCTTTGAATAATATCCTTCAACTTGTTTGAAAATGGGTGTTCAATTTTTTCAGGGAGCCAAATTTCTTATTCATCGTCCTTTATGGTACAATTGTTACTATTCTTGACTGTAAATGGGTATGTACTGCTTAAACCTCAAAGTCACTGTAGCAGTTATACAGAATCAGTAGCAAAACAACTTCAAAGCTGTTGGTGTACTAGGTAATCAGTAAGATGTTTAACACTACAAGCCACCCGTACTATAATTTGCACAGCTTAATCAATCAAGCCTATTGGCCTATTAAGCCTTTGGTATAGGAATGTCTTCAACCACAATGCGTTCAAGTATTGTATTGTATAGTATTGTATTCAAGTATCTTTCTCTGTTCTTACGTAACACTTCTAGCAGAAGTGCAGAAAACATACGGTACATAATAAGTCTCGAAATACTTCGCAAAACTTTCGAAAAAAGTAGGATAGCCTTAAAAGTTGATTTAGTTCTGGAAGAAATGTCTCGAAATGTTATAAAACCTCTCGAAATGTTTTGAGACAAATCGCCAACTTTCGAGAGACGTTCTGCACCTCCCGCGGAGTTAAAAAGTGATAGAACCCGTGCTAGCCAAGCATGTGAGCAAATTTACCCAGAGTAAGCAGTGCATGCTACTTGACAATTCAAAGTCTTGTTCATGTTTTCAAGCACCAACTGGATTTTGCTATAGAAGTTAACGAAACTGTGTTTTGCGAATGAGGAGAGATTTTCACCTTATCATCTTTTCACAATTCACTGGAAACATATCACAAGCATGTTTCAAGGCTTCTCAGTCAACCTATCTCTAGTCAACCAATTCTTTATTAATGAGACTGCAGTTTAGATTTAACGATGGAGGAGTATGCTCTTGTGTCTTCGTCGTTAGGTATCTTCTATTAACAAGACGACTTCCCCTTCATTTCTTTGCCCAGATTTCGGGTTGCGTCAAGTTTTCAGGTTATTAATGTCTAATTACAGTGGCTTGTTCTCTGAATAGACTTCTTCTCAAGAAATAGAAGAAACCCCCAAGAATTGCAGACAAACGTGAAGCTTGTTGGATGGAAAACATCTTCTACGGCAATACCTACGCATAAGACTGAAATGTGTATCACAAAGGTGACTACCTTTATTGGTCGCATGGCTTACATAGTGTTTGGTCTAAGTAGTACAGGCTTAAACGCGGCACTGTTTGCCGGAATGATAGCAAACAAGGTGCACAACAAAAATTCGTGTTTCATTCTACTGATGGCTCTTGTAACGGCTGACGGCATTATGAGCTTTGGTCTATTTGTTTCTGGAGTCTGTAATCTGTTGGCTGACTTCAACATAACAGGGGGAGTTGGATTCACCCAAATGCAATGTCTCCTCATTTATTTACCATATTCCATCGGCGGGCCCTTTGGACAGATCATAACCTTAGTAATTGCCATCGAACGATTGGTTGCAGTTGCAGCACCAACAGAGTACCATGTTCACGCCAGTTCGGCGAACTTGATGACTGCTTTCGGTGTTGCGCTATTTTCGACTGCATTCGGATTTGGAAGTTTTGTGGGCGCTACCGACGACAGAAACACGTTTTGCGGAACAGTGTTTGCCTACAGTTGGCTCTACAACGTTCTGGCCAATTATGTGGTTCGGATTCCGGTATCGTTTGCCGCAATTCTGGTTTATTTGGCCGTCCTGGTGGTGCTGTCGAAGCACAAATCCAAAGTAGCGGACAAAGAACTGGGCAGTGGTCTTCATCACATCGAAGCAACCAAAACCGTAACTCGTATCATTTTTCTATTCTTTGCGACTACAGTGGTGGGATACCTTGTACTGTTGTTTCAAAAAACTCCTTATTTTCCGAAAAACCCTATCCTAATTAACATATCCTCGCTTACAGTTGGAACTTTATTTGTCTTGAATCCTTTTCTGAATGTATTCCTGCTGATAAAAAATTCAGCCATAGCGGAAGGAGTAAAGAAACTACTTAAATCGATTAAGCGGACATTTAAGTTGGAAAACACTTCTATTACTGTTTCAGCACCGGCTGAAAATATACACACGCCCTGGGCTTCTAGTCGAGCTCAGAATTGCCAGCAACACTAAAGCAGTCCAACACTCTACTGCTTATACCAAAACATTGTGATTTTGCAAACCAAGCAGGATTCTTTCAATAAAGCAGACGTAAACCAGAGTGGTTTCTAACTCGATGCAACGTTTTGGAGACTTGGTCTTGGAGGCAACTTAACGTAGATTGTTATGTTTTGAAACATATCTTCTTGCTGTATTTCAGAAATATGGTTTATCATTCTGTACAAAGTTTCAACGAAATGCACTCGTTTTTTCCTGTAATGTTGGGACCAATGTCGAAATAATTTTGATTTGTATCTTATAAAGCTGTTGTTGTGAAACTGGTGGTGGTTGTGTTGAAATGTTTCGTATTTCATTCAGATTTAATAATTTACAGAACGGTAAAAGTTGTAGAAGCCTAATTCGGAGGTTTTTGGACAATTATATGACTAGCAATATTCACGTTGAAAGTTGAAAGAATAGTTGAAAGTTGAAAGCAATACAGTCCCGCTAATAGGAATTCATAAAATGTGCATTTGGACGCTGTATCGATTGAGTATAAATGGAACAAAATTGTTCCCAAGGTTTGGCAGTAAATTTGAAAAAAGTTCCTCGAAAATGGCCATTTTTTGACCCTCAAAATGGTTTTTTGCTTGTACTGACTTAACCACTGGAGATAGCTCAAAGGTTGCAAAAGCAAAAGTGTTCATTTTTGTGTCCGCTTTCCAGCCTTAACAACCAATCCCGTGTCTGGTCTACCTATTAGAAGCCTAAGGCCTAAAACCAAAACTTTCTTATCTTTTGGCCTAAAAATCCGGGACTGGTCCCAGAATGTCAAAGAGCACGGAAATAGGTTACTTAGCAAGTTTTAGCTATTTATGTGAACGATTTTTTTTCACTTAGTGCCACACCCCTGTCGCTTTCGCTTGTAGGGGTAGTGCCAGATCCAAATTTCTATCTCACCGGGTTGGGGCCCAGATCTGGCACTGAATAATTGCTGCATGCAATTATCCGAGGCGTCATCAAGGGTACTGCCGGGGCAGAAGTGACCACGCTGCTTTCACCGCATCGTGTTCACCCGTTGGCTCCATCAAGTAGGGGTTTCCCCCCAAATGACGGTCAACTCCTTGCAAATCTCGGATAACACAGTTAGAAATTATGCCAGGGGGGGACTAGTGAAGCTTCGGCACAGCAGCGCCAACTAGTATACTAGCTTATTCTGTGGCCGTCTGGCCACAGCCAAGTTTGAATTCGAACGTTGATAAAACTGAAAGTTGAACATTGAAAGAAGTTTTGGTTTGAAGTTTCATGTTTGCAGCCGTCGCGAATGCAGAGCGTACCTTCTCCCCTCTGGACGGCCTGTGCAATGCGTGAGTCCTTGTCAGGAAATACAGATGCACCTTCATTACTAAGAATCGTAATTATATTATCCTGTTTAATTATGAATTATATGATGGTGAAATTAGACCACCAGTTATATAGTAACTAATAATAATTATAAAATAATATTCCACTAATATTCCAAATATTTAAATTGACAAGAGACCCGGGGGACCTTTTTCACCCCCAAGCCTAATGTCAAAATCTGGTCTGCATCAAATTGTTCTACTTAGCTGCATTTATATTTGGGCATCATTTGTAACAGTGAATTTCGGTATGCTAGCTTAACCAAAGCACCAATCCTCCAATCAGCCTGCCAACTAACAACCTATGACTATGAAGCCTTCAAATCTACTGCAGTAACCAAGTAAGAAACTAATCTAAACAGCCTTTGCTAATTGTACAAGCCATTCTAAGTCAGAAATTACAATGTTCAGTATTGCAGTCGTTACTCCACTAAGCTTGTAGAATTTATGGTAATAAAAACTTAGCTTGAGGTCGTCCGCTTTTCGGTGGCAAATGAATATGTAAAAAGCTACGGCTGCTGCATTTTCCAAGTGTTAATAAGCCATTGATTGTGAGTATTCCATACCATCTATTACCAAATACGCTATTGTCCAGCCGATTAGAGACTTATCAGTCTATGTTCATGTCGGGAACACCGCACAGTACTGAGACTAGTATCTATGTATGAGAAAGCACATAACAGTAGGAGTTGTCGAGTGATTGTGTTAATTAATTAGTTAATTATTATCTAATTGAACAATCCTCCAAAAATCATTACTATACTCAAGGTAAGCCTGGGCAACAGTTTCTGTCACATTTGGTTCGCGTTTGGAGGCATCGCTAGAGATCGCTGAATTATTACCCATTAATTTCTCTAAATTAATTTTATGACTATTGTCAAATATTAATGTCAACCACCGAGGCAACAATACATGACGAGGACGCAGCAAAAGGAATTCAGAATTTTGATGCTTCGCAGTTAAATCTACAGATATGTATCTACTTTTTAACCTGGAAAAAACTTAAAACCCTTAATTTAATTTCGAAAAGGACAATTTATATTTTGTTTCCCTGTGTAACAAAAAACGTTCGAAACTTAACGTTATTAGAGCAGCCAGACATCGAAAGCATCGGGTTGGATCTCCCTGTGAACGATTTAAGTCGTATGAGTAAATGAGTAAAAAATACCCGAAAGGAAAACAACACCTTAAGCTGTCAATGCAACAAAACTTCAAAAATTATTCTTCACTACGCAGCATTAACTTTACCTATTAGATTATTACGGTAACATTTGTGCTAGTGTGGGGACCTAGACAGTCAGAGTTCAATTTGACCTTGAATTGACCTTCTCATTTGTTAAGGTGGTGATTCCTTTTGGAGACATCAACTTTTAACGTTTGTTACTCATTCATTCATTGGAGTTAAGAAGCCATTTTTATATCAAAATGCTGCATAACATTTGCGCTTTCTAATCAATACGACGAAACCAACTTTACTTCTCGGAAATTATTTCACTGCATTTTTGAAGTAATTTAATTTTCCAGATTTTTTGCAGGCTAAAGTAAATTTTTTCGTGAGGCATCGACCACATCATTCGATTCCACTATCAAATAGCTGGGGACCCTTTTTTAATTATTATGAAACCGCTCTTCGTTGTAAAGAAATTAGCTAAATTGTATGCACAACTTGGATTTTGACTACTTTTCCTATCTTTGTCAAACGACCACTTTAGCTACAAAGCAGCGATCGGGGCAACTAAAAAAGGGTCCCTGGGTAGTTTTGTGCAAAACACGTCCAGTAAGTTGCAACCTTCTGGCACGCATAGTAAATGCTCCACAATCGCTGGAAAAAATTTGGCCATGTTTTAGCAAAAACTACTTTTTTTATGATAGCAGCGCACGGGATGACAGCTAGATGATTATAATGTCATGGATAATCGACTTCGTTGAGACCTTCAAATTGACACCCTTAGTTTAATTTTACGGCTTGCGTAGCTCAAGAAATAGAGGATTGTTTGATTTCTGCAAAAATGACACGTTTTCAATGCCAATATAGGAAAATCGGATATATCTCACGACAGGGAAAAGCTAGAAAGGTGCTTCAAAAAGCAGAAATGTAGAGCTCAACACGATCTTTCGAATAAATATAATCATAGCTATGCAGCTACTGTCTAGATGTCAAAAATCGGCAAAACCCGCCCTGAACGGAGACGTTGAAGTTTTGAAGCGAAATTGCGCGGAGGGTGTTAGAATGCTAAAAGAACTTATTTTGGAAAGTTTTATCAAATTTCACCTTGATTTGTGCCGTCAACCAACAATATGTGCCCAAAAGGAATCACCACCTTAAGGTGGTGATCCCTTTGGACACATCAATTTTGCACCATTATTACTCATTCATTACTTGGAGTTAAGAAGCCATTTTTATATCAAAATGTAGCTTGACATTTTCTCTTTTTAATGCGTGCCACGAAACTAATGTTGCTTTTTTAAAATATTTTTAACACATTTTAGAAGAAGTATAACTTTCCAGAATTTTTGCAGACTCAAGTAAATTTTTTCGCGAGACATCGGTTATATCATTCGATACCTCCATCAAATAGCTGGGGACTATTTTTTATTTATTGTGAAATCGCTCTTCGTTGTGGAGAAATAAGCTGAAATGTGTGCGTAACCTGTATTTTGCCTACTTTTTCCAAATTTGTCAAGCGATTACTTTAGCTAGAAAGCAGCAATCGGGACAACTAAAAAATCGTCCCTGGGTACATTTGTGCAGAACGTATTAAGGTAAGTAGCAGCCCTCCAGCTTGCATGGTGAATGCTCCACAATCTTTGGAAAAAATTGATCGTGTTTTTGCAAAAACTACATTTTATGATAGCAGCCTACAGGATAGCAGTTGGAAGACGAACATGCGTCGGATAATTTGTCCCTGTGAGACCTTCCTATCGACGCCTTAGTTTGATTTTACGGCTTGCGTAGTTCAAGAAATTTTTGATTACTTGATTTCTGCAAAAATGACAGGTTTTCGACGCCAAAACAAGAAAATCGGCTATATCTCACGGTAGTGAAAAGCTAGAAAGTTGCTTTAAAAAGCAAAAATATGAAGCTCAATGAGATCTTTCGAATGAATATATTCATAACTGTGTAGCTGCTGCCAAACTTTCAGAAATTTGGAAAAACCGCCCTGACCGGAAATCTCGAATTTTTGGATCGGGATTGCGCGGAGGGTGTTAGAATGCTAAAAGAACTTATTTTGGAAAGTTTCGTCAAATTTCATCTTCATTTATGCCGTTAACCAACAATATGTGACCAAAAGGAATCACCACCTTAAGTGAGTCCAACTGAACTCAGCAGGTAGCCACTTGACGCTGGAAGAAAAGTCATTAAGGATTAAAATCTGTTGGGTCCCCACGAGAGGCACAGAAGCCGCTGACCGTAATTTTGAAAGATTCAAAAACACTTATTGCAATTATTACACTTGTCTTCCCAGAAACTTAGCTACTTAATGTTACTACTGTGTTGTTGTCTGGGTGACTGTGAAACTGTTTAACATAATTTTACTAGGGGTATTCGAAAATCGCCTTAGATTCGAACTGTTGCGTTCGGCTAATTTAGTATATTATTATGATTAACTGAGCCACATATGACTTTGCGTTTAATCACTTTAATATGGGTTTAAGTTCAAACTAACTCTTCATACCCAAAAAAATTTAGGTATCAGCAAGAACACCATCCACCAACTCCATCCCTGCTCTTCCAAAAATTATCCTTTTGTGCGTAAGTACTATCAAGAGGAGTGTCACAAGCGTCACACGCTTAGTTATCAAGCAGAAAATATCATCTGCACAATAACGGCTGACCCCCCCCCACAAATGAGTATGTGCGTGCACTTCAAAGAAATTTGCACGCTATGCCTACGTTATAAAGCTCTAAGCAGTCGCACATTGAACCAACTGACTTGTTGTGTTTTTGAGCTTTATAACGTAGGCATAGCGTGCAAATTTCTTTGAAGTGCACATACTCAGTTGTGGGGGGGGGGGTCAGCCGTTATTGTGCAGATGATGTTTTCTGCTTGATAACTAAGACTGTGACGCTTGTCACACTCTTAGTTACTATTAGCTTTTTGTAAGTAAATATACTAAATTTGGCGCTCTTTTTCTACTGCTAGTATCGAATCTACTCCAACGCCAATATTTTGGGAGTTTTTCTACGTCAACCCAATTTTTTACAGTTTTGTCTGTTAAAAACACCAAATTTTAGTTTCAACACCTGTTGAGAAAAGCACGATTCCTATGCACAATCCCATAACAGCCAGAAACCTTCGGATTGGTAAATACGTGCGAAAGCCAGACGCTCATGCCGAATAATTTTTATACCGTGTCTTAAATATTAGACAAAAGGTTTCAATATTGGATATAACGGTATCCTAACCTAGAAGGGTTGACACGTTAATACATGTCAAAATTTCAAAAATGTTTCATAAAATAGACTTTGTTATTGAATCCTCTACTTAGTTTTGTGCGCATAAAAACTTTCACGTTTGCTGAATGGAAATTTCTCGAAGAGACAGAATTTTTGCTGCTGGTTTTCCGGTAAACTAAATAATATAATGTTTTCCGGTAATATAATAATAAACTACTATTATATTTTTCTTGTCCAAACGGAAACATTAAAAATTGACAAGTTTACAACAAAACAATAAGATTTGTAACAAGAATATTCTACATAATAAAAATGATAAAGTTATCAAATTTGCCAAAGTTACTAAATGGTTTGCAATCAACCAGCAACGGCGCAAACGTGAAGCAGTGAGGCTAAAATTTGACTGCAGATAAACTGTAGAGAAATGTAAAGATTTGGCTCTGCTGGGAATCGAACCACGGACCTCCCAGATTGCAGTCTGTCATGCAATCACAACACCACAGAAGAGATGAGCACATAAATTATATATACTTGGTGCTCTTTGTACAGTAATATTTCGGTGAAGTGTCGTAAACCTTGACTCCTCGTGGAAAATTGAATGACTATAGGTGCTGATAATTGTAGTATTTACATATTATATTATATTTAATTATATTGGTCATAGTATAAAGCTAAGTATACCTGAAATGAACGAAAGTCACATCCCAAAGAAAAGCGAAAAAAGTAAAATCTTGTTCCTCGGGATGGACTTGAACCAGTAACCTCCGGTCTACAGTTTAAGAAGTCTGCCCATTAATCCACAGAAGCACAATCTCGAAACACCTAGTTGGAGTTGACATACCGTCATCTGTTACACAGTTCGAAAATTCCTACAGCAAAACAGCACTCTAATTTTAATTACTTTGAGCAACAAGTCTAAGCTTTCTTTTGCTATTAACATAACTTCTCATTGACTGAAACTTGCAGAAAATTTGTCTAAATTTTTGCTTAAATTGTTAAAATTCTTTATTTAAGATATTGCTGTGGCTGAGTACTTGGTGCAGCAGTCATGGGGCCGGATATGCCGTATACGAATGTAAGCAATTGTGCATTGTAACACATGATTGATTAGATATAAGGGAGCAATTGTCCAAAAGAATTAGGGGTGGCTTGTGTCATAAGCCGGTATTCAAATTAAGGTAATCAGTAGAGATGAGCACGGGCCAGATTTCTCCGGCGAAAACCTTTTGCTCGACTCGGACCGGAAATTTTCGGCCTAAAGCAAATTTCCAAAATTTTGCAAACAATTGTATTTTCCAAAGGCTAACAGCGCAACATTGAAACGCTGAATTGTACTACGAAATGTTTAATTTGACTGTAAAGTAACTAGAATGAGTAAGTTTTAGCTAATTTTTGCGCTTTCAAAATATTTGATTAGGAGTCGAACTGGTACGGTTTGACTCGATATGCTCTTCGATTTATGTTAAACACTTGAAAAAGCGGATAAACGTCAGGTTCAAGCTGGTTGAACACTTGAAAAAACTGTGCACGAAATTTGTAAAAAAAGCTCCAGCAAACTAACCTTTGTGTCCAAACTGTTGCGAATGAACGTAACAGATGACAACATAAGTCTAACATATCACCTCACTTACATTACACATTCTTACATTGGCTTATGCTTTTATTACACAGTGTAATTATGTTACGTGCAATATTGAAAAGCGTGCAATTTTGAAATTGCACGATGTTTTATCGTGCAATATTGAAATACAAAATTTCAAGCCTCTGGTTTTAATTTAATTGTATAAATGATAGCTCTCAACAAGAAAATTTGCACCATTTGTGGATTTATTGAATTCATTTTGTAGAGTCTCCAGATTTTTAGCTTTTCATTATAAATTGTTAATTTGTTCATTGTTCCTGGTAATTGCGTTTTACCAAAATAAGAAATATTTTAATCATAAAGATTTACAAGTATATAATTAGGATCTTTCGGTATATAATTCGTTCTGTATGAAGCTTTTACACTAAAATTTCATTAATTTGCCAGGATTTCTAGTTTCTTTTCTGATCAAATTTTTTAATAAAATTAACCAACATTTTAAAACAATTGAAGATTCTGTCCCGTTTTTAAAACTTAACAAGTCCCCCAAAAAGTTTGGAACCATTTTGGTCAAATTTTATATAAATGTCTACTTCCAACTCTGGACTTACATGTGTCAAATCTGTTACAAGTTTTTCAAAATAATTTATCGAAAATTCGAATATGATTTATTAGTCGCTTTAGTTTAAATCAGAAAGCATACAAAATCAAACTATCATACTTGACACTAATGTTTTACATACGATGATTTGGATGTTTATATTGATGTTGATTTTTGTTGAAAACAGTAAATAGCAGGAACACTTTCTCAACTTTTAGCCAAAAGTTAAAACTTGTTAACGTAAATTAATTTGCTAAATACACAACTGGTGCAAATTTTCGCATTGAGAGTTAACATTTATACAAACAAATTAAAACCAGAGGCCTGAAATTTTGTATTTCAATATTGCACGGTTTCGCCCGTGCAATTTTAAAATTGCACGATAAGACCATGCAATTTCAAAATTGCACGGAAACATAGTGCAATTTCAAAATTGCACGCTTTTCAATATTGCACGTAACACAAACATTCTTTTATCCTATGTACGTCGCAAAACAATCCCTGAGCATTCCTGGGCTAAAAGGTTATCGGTTTGATTCTGGGACGATATAGAAATTCAGTCAGGGTCGTAAGCCAGGTACGGCTCTACCCGTGATCAGGCACAAGCCCCGTGGTCGCGTATTTGCAAACTGTACAACTAGTGCGGCTGGTTTCATAATTCCAGACGCAAGTGTGCGCGTCGAGTCGATGTGTGTATATATAAGCGTCTGCATGCGTTCGTGAGCATGAATTGGGTTCAATTGATTTTAAACGGTTAAAACAGCATGTTACAATCTGAGGCGTCTACGCACGTCCACGCCCGTCTCCATTCGTTCGTGAATATGACGGCACCTTCTTAGGACGCACACGGAAACAGCACTGCTGTGACGCACTCTCTGTATGTATGTTAAAGATGTGTTATAACTAGATACATACGCCAACAGACGACCACTATATGCTCCGTTTGTATTCCCGGCCTAATGTTCGCCATTTTACCTGTCAAAAATTGGTTGCTTCTGAATGTAATTTATAATACCAAGAGCCCATAATAATTTCCCTTATATTATAGAAGACTATATATAAGGCAATTATGGACTCTTGATAATTATGACGTTACCCGACCGCAATCCTTTGTATAAGATTTTAATATGAATATTGTTAGAAATGAAATTCAAACTACAGTTTAAGAAACCGTTTAAAAAATTCATCTACCAATTAACAATCTCAAAGTTACAAACTTAGCACCACTTAATTGTGGTGACCAAATGAATGCAAACAGCAACAATAATTAATTTTTAGCCCTTCTCTTAAACGATTGCAATCAGTCTAACCGTTAAGCAGCCTTTGTTGCAAACCTAATTTGCATATATATTTCTCTGGTTTCAGCTATCACCGCAATTAGCATATAGATATTGACACTATCTTCTCCGTTTGTTTTATAGGTTCAGCTCAAAAAAGTTGCGAATGGTATGTACCCGGAACAGGTAGCTATCCCTACTATGGAGGAATTTTTGATGCCTACAATACTCTCTCTGCCGGTGACTATGCCTACCTTGCCCAAACCAATTCTAGAGAGCTGAAGCACAAAATTAACACTCGCTATTTTATCATTGTCCTGGAGGTTGTGCTGTTTCATGTCTTTCTGGTGCTGGCAGGCCTTCGATTTTCAGGCATTCAGCCAGCACTAATGGTAAGGCTGAACTTAGCGCAAGCTAATTTGCATATTTTTGCTTTCACTTGGTTTTCTATAAGGGTGTAAGGGAAGCAGACATAGGAAAGATTGATAAGCTTGATATGGGAGTTCAGCTAACGGTCCTGTGGTGTAGTGGTAGCTTGTCTGTCTCGAGATCAGAAGGCCATGGCTCGATCCCCGGCTGGACCAATTCTTTAGTTTCAATGGTGAGTGAAAAGCTGAACGTTCCTCTTCTTTCTCCTAGGTCCTGGTTTCGTGGGTACAAGGGTGCCTGGCGCCTCTTATCTTGGGCTTGTCCTTGGTTTCTTTTTGGTCCACCAGTACTGGTAGCAGCGCTACACTCAGATCTGATCTAATTTGCATAACTGTTTTAATGCAAGAATTTGACCGACTGTAGTCGTTACAGAATGTGAATCCAGGTCAGTTGTGCTGCTTCCAGACCCTCAGAAAAAGAGCCGTTTGTATATGTGTCTGGAAAGACACGAGGGGCCAGTTTCATAAAAATGTTCTCGGGTTCTCTAGTCTATTAGCCAAGCTACGCAAGAAGTTTTCGAGATTCGCAAGTCTCATTGAGAGTCACGCTGAAAAAGTTCTCGAGCTCTATATCGACCAGAGAAAACTTCGCCAACTTGAGACGTACTCATGAAATTTTTGAAAATTTGTGAATTTTCTTCCTGCTTGAATAGCTTGACGGATTAAATCACCATAAAATTTTCCCTAGACACTTGTACATATAATACTGGCCTCAGGACACCAGCAATAACAAAAAGTTGGCAAGTTCTAATAGAAATTGATCCGGAATTTCCATAAACTGAAATCGAATTTGATCCACAATTCGCAAGAATTTTAATCGAATTTGATCGGGATTTCGGTTGAATTTTAATCGAATTTGATCATAAACTTGCATAAATTTTAAACCGTAGTATTTTAATATTCTCAGTAGCTGGAAGCTTGCTGGCATATTGCAAAAACTCTTTCTGAAGCTGAAACTAACATTGTTCTATTTATTTTAGCTTATTGTCGCCAATGCAGTCTTGGCAGGAATTTCGCTAATTCTGGCTGTCATAGAGGTTTGCTACGGCTTCGGCTACGGAATATTTCATAGCACTCCTGCCCAAACAGTACGGATTAGGGCGCATTCCTGGCTTATATCCGGTGTAAGCTGACAACAGTCATATTAAATATATAACAGCAACGTCGAAAGGTTCAAGTGAGCCAAACTAGTCTTGCCGTTCGGAGGTCTGGCTCAGCGCAGCTAATCCTTTTTTTAAACCAAAGCTCTGCTTTGCTAGCCGTAGCTTTTCTGTTTTGACACACACCGGTTGATGATGGCTCCGGTACCGCATCGATACAGGTTTGATCCCCTACCTGGATACTTTTCTTCACATCTTTCAATCCTGATTTCAACCTTTCACAGTCTCTAGTGCCAAAACGTGTTTCAGCTTTACCTGTTTATTTAACTAATTCAAGCTGAGATTTTTGTGCCGATTTGCATGAATTAATTTAGTCTGCTCCACACCATTTTACTGACCCTTGTAGAAGCGATTTGACACGGTGTGTCGCTCTTGCTGCAGTTGATAAAAGCACCGACTGTATTTGAACCACAATAATGCACCGGTCACCCGTTTGGAACCATTTTTCAAAGTGACTAGTAGCAAGAGTACATCAGGAATAAAAAACAGATGCTTCTGGCATGCTGCTAACGGTAGTAGATTTCCCGTTGTTATACCCTTGCCTACAATTTCTATCATCTAAATCAATAAGAAAACGACCGACCTTATAAACAGGATAATACTGATTTTGTTTCAGTTTATCCAATTCATAATCCTAATTATGGCTGTGATTGAGATGGTTGTAACTATCATCCAACGCTTTCGGGCCTCTCGTTCAAGAACAGATCTGATTAAACCTAACCCTACGATGGTCACTTTGCCGCCATCTATCCAACAACAGCAACAGCAACAGCAACAGCAACACGACTACAACCAAGCGCAACCTACTCCAGTATCTTTACAGCAACAGCAACAACAGCAACAACAACAGCACGACTATGAGCAAGATCAGCAGCAACTGCCCGCAGTTGAGCAAGTGCAGCACGAGGAGCAGCAAGACTTTGCGGTGCAGCCTCATGAAAGCAATTCTCATGAAATTTAGGGCCGACCAACGAAACTGCGTTGTGAAATTTGGACTTAGGAACTTAATTCAACTTGTTTTGGGGTTTGTAGGATTTATTAAATAATAAATGCTCTGTGCTTGTATTTGTGGTACTGTGGTTTTAGCTGCTTGCTTCGGACTATACTTTGAAGTTAGGTGGCTCAATCGGGATATTAATGTGGGTCCAGTATTAAGCATAGCTTTAGCTTGATGATAAAGAAGCCCTTATTAGGAGATTTCAGTGAGAGATCCACCAAAGGTTAGGACGAATCCCTGGAAAACTGACCTAAACCGTAACAGATAACATATTCGCTTTTCTCAAACATTATCTTTGCAGTCATCGTCACACAGTTTTCCTCTATTTGAGCCTAAAATACCAGCAGTGAATGCCGAAAACAACCTAAAAACTAATGGGGTTTCTAACATAGTTTTTGATCACAACGAGCGATCGTTTACTATTACAATTAGCACAAGTCGATACACATCTCAAATTGATGCAAAATACATATGAGTTGTTGTACAAGTCTAGTAGGGCGGAAGTCCGGCCTGTTGTTGGGACAGTTGTGATTGCTTCGTGATCGGTTGATGCTGCGACTGCATCTGGGATGGATCTCCCAAATGGAAGGCCATGATCTTTTGCCTGATCTGCCGCTTTTGAGTCAGCCAGGGATAGATGGCATCAAAGACGGCCACCAGACAGGCCAGGAGAAGAGTAGCCTAAAAATAGGGGGCGTATCATCAGTAGAATAGATGTTAGAGAAGACTCAACTGAACAGATAGGGACCGTATAGTAGAATAAAATGTAGACTAAATGTTGGAAAATTTTAAACCCTTCCATGGCGTATTTTAGACAGTCAAGTATTAATGTTGGAAACAGATACATACGTCGTCGTATTAAGAGTAATAAGCCTGAAAACTATCTCCGCTCAAGGAATATAGGGTGGGGCCAATTGGAAGAAGGGGCAAACGTTTGAAACATACAGTTGATGCCACTACAACTGGCTAGCACAGGTAACGTTGACCGGTAAGAAAACCATTTTTGGGCTGACCAAGAAACGACATTGTTAAATACCAGCAATTCACGTGAGCTCCACCAGGATGGAATAAAGAAGTATAGTATAAATAGCAATAGCTCCAAACACCGACTGCCTGCTTAGCTGAGTGGTATAGCACTCGGCTTTGTGCATCAGAAACTCGGCGTTTCGATCCCCGACCCTGAACACTTTTCTTCACATCTTTCAATCCTGATTTTACCTATTAGCGATAATTAGGCAGTACTTAGTATTCAAGTAAAAGCATGAAATAGCTTACAGCAGCAATACTCCAAGAGAAGGCTCGTATGTGCCCGTCAGGATTATTGAAGGAGCCGGTCATTATCGCATTTCCACTGGCGAACCAGATTTCAAATAGACCAACAAAAAGGCTCAGACCAGCAATCACAAAGTTGATAACTAATTCCTAAAATGCTGGACATAAGGTTAAACTGTGGGCATATATATATATACATATATACATATATACATGTATATATATACATATATACATATATATATATATATATATATATATATATATATATATATATATATATATATATATATATATATATATATATATATATATATATATATATATATATATATATATATATATAATACCGCTTTACCGGTTAGTGGCTATAAGTTTTTAAGAAGTGGGGTGTGCTAAGGCTACATACGCTTAAATTTTAGTTAGTAAGAGTGAACATTAAGCGAACCTTGTTCAGTGCAAATTCTTAACTAATGAATAAACTAACATTAAATAATGAAATATTACTTCCCAGCATTTTCTTCTAGCCACAGCAGTTACCTTGCACTTCTCACTCTTCAGATTTTATCCATCCTTTGAAAATAATATTGGATTCAAGGAAACTCAATTTTAATTAACTTTTTATTCTGCGCTTCAAATAAAAACTTTCTGGTAAAGTGGAATCAGGTTGCCTGAATTTTCTGACATGGTACTGAATGTTTGGAGAGGTTGCATAGCATTCATTCTAATTTAAGAAATAGAACTGAGACAAGTTTTTAGGCTCGAAATATGAGCAGAAACCACCTTCTAACCTCTGAAAAGCTGAGGCGAATTGTGTATATTAACTTGGCACAGAAAAAGCTCTGACATTAGGTCAATTTTCAGATTGGATTTCATTTAAACCGCAAGATTGCACGTTTCTTGAAATCCGATCCCTATCCTAACTGCTAATCATTTCTGTAAGGGAAGCAGGCATAGGAAAGATTGATAAGTAACCTGTCCGAGAAACCGGAATAAAAAGTTTAACACAAACCGCGATCCGTTTTGTGAGCCCGGTCAGTCGTAGGATTAGAATCGGCACGGCAGCCACCACCAGTCCTATTTCGCCCAAGATCAGGACATAGCGAAAGTAGATTGTACCCAGCATTCCCGGCTTCCTTCCACCACTCAATTTTTTGACCAGCAAATGATACTCGCCCATTGGCAGGGAACCGTAGGCATCGAAAATCCCCCCATAAACATTCCCGTTGAAACCTGTACCCGTCACGGAACACCAGAGGCTCAACAGTAGCAAAGCCTGGAATAGGAAAACACTGGACAGTAATTAAGCTTTAACTCAATCCGTAGAACCTGTCTCAAAATGTAGATGGCATTGAGCGAGTTATCACTGAAACGCAAAGCTTTCAAGAGTGTGGTTTGGCAAAATGGATACAGCTTTTTTGACCCCAGGCCCCAGAAGCTTTGTAATTTAACTGCGATATCTTGGACAGGCTGTAAGTGTAGTGGACTAAAAGCCCTAAAATTTTAAAAAAAGGATAACCTTAGATGCTATGTGCAAAATTTGCATATCTCGTCTTGCTGTGACACCAGTAGTGCAGATAGCGAACACGAAATAATAGCATATAGGAATTGTAAAAGGCAAATGCGATTCGTCAAGTACCCCTTTTTGCCAACGACTTCACGAATTATTATCCTTTTTCTGCCTAGCCGACATACAACTTTAGCAGAGTTTACATTCAAGTCCACAGCTTCCAACAACCCTTTGCACACCGCTTTTGCCCTGCTTACACCTTTTGAGACGATTTCTTAGGCTCTGTCTGACTAGAGTTGGAGTGTGTGCGCTGGTTTTAGGCATTTCTTCCTTCGCTTGAATAAAGGACTGTCACATCTTACGGGATTGTGCCCTATGATGCATGGAAGCAGGCATAGGGAAACTTGTTTTTTATAAACTGGAAGCAAGCCCTCTCGAATAGATGTGTTTACTGAAAGAATAAAGTCATCTACACAGACGTCTACACGAAGACATCGAATCCCGTTCAGGTCCATGAAATGCGGGTATTTCAAAAATCTTTCAAAATTATGGATTATTGTCCGAAAACGTGACATTTAGTATAGAGTTGACATTTAATCGGTTCCGTTATGTTTGTCCTGACCTGGAGAAAAGACAATGAAAAAAGAATGACTTACAAACATGGTTGCCGCATTGGCCAAACGTAGTGTCTCAGGTTCGATCATGGTTAAGTTCTGCTATGCCTGAGCTGTCGTTGTTGGATCAAATCTCAAATTTTTCAATTTCTGAATATTAATTTTTTCTCTAATTTATTTCCAAATTATCGTTTACGTTCAACTTTGTTCTAATGAGTCCGTGCAAGCCTGCCGGCTTTGTCTTAAACAGACGAGAGGAGAGTAGAAGCGAGCGCATCCTTAAAATTTACGAAATTCCAAGCTTATGTTTAACTTCGCATCGAAACTGTTGACAGCATCTAAAATGGTGGTCGGATATCGCATTACAACTCTAAAGCTGGTTTGCAGTGCTTCCAACCAGACTTTTTTCTATATCACCAACCCAGTATTGAAAAATGACAACCCTTACGTCCGTTTTCATCACAGCAATTTTTTGCTCAATTTATGTGGTTGGATCAATTGGTCACGACAAATCTGTGAGTCAATTATTGCATACTTGTACACAAGTAGTACCACCAACGCTATATAGAGTCAGATGTACTATGCTGGTGCAGTTGGCCAGTGGTTGAATATTATATTACTTGTGAATAAATAAATAAATAAATAAATAAATAAATAAATAAATAAATAAATAAATAAATAAATAAATAAATGTGTAGAAAACGTGGCACTTAGGCGTGAGTTGGCTTAGGTGAGTTAACTTTAGCATTAAGCTGTTCACAAAGCTTGTGCCCAAATTCAGGCAAAATGAAAGTTGGTGTAGAAAAAATTTATTTGAAAGCATTAATGTTTCTGTTTTCTAGAATGTCAATGTTCCGACCATCCGCCCAAGGGATAAGTGTCTCATTCAGGGGGATTTTGGGGATCAGATCTCACTTAATCCCCCGAATCTGATCTGTCTGCGGAGTTTTGTAGCTGTGGATCAGCATACCACTGCAGCGGTGGATTTCCACAATTCCTCTCTCAAACTCCACCACTCAACGCTAGCATTCACCAACTTCAGCGGAACCGACTTGAGATTATCCCAATCGACAGGGATTATCTCAGAGTCAGTAATCATGACCACCGGCTCACTCGTGAGTATCAACTCGGCAGGCGAATTTTCTCTGAAACGATCGGAGCTACAGTCCACCGGTGCCGCAGTTTTGGTGAAAGGAAACATAGCGGTGGACGATTCGATAATTCGACTAAACGAGAACTCGTTGATCAGATCCGGCCGTCTTCAAATGGTCAACTCTAGTATACAGATGGCGAGGGATTCCCAGTTGATCGCTGATCTGAAGCTGAACTCATCTGGGATCAGTTTCGGGCCCGGCAGCCACCTGGAGGCTCATCGAATTGCCCTGAATCAAGTGCTGCTCGTTCTCAGCGAAGGAGCCCATCTGGGCAATTCTAGCATTTCCTTCTTTTCGCCCCAATTTCGAAACCCTGAGCACCTATGCTGCCTGTACGGTGGAAATACGGCGGATGCGGAGGAAATCTTGGAAGAAACGGAGATTTTTATTTCGCACGGTGGACGGGGAAGGGCGGTTCATGGTCTGGTGTGCTCGAAGTGCTCGAAAGACTCAACGACTCCGGGTGGGCTCGACAGGCTTGTGAATGAACTTGTCATGCGTGCTGCGGCTTCGGGATTTGTAAAACTGCTGGCAAAAGAGCGGAAATAAAGCAACAGTTTGAGTCATTGCTGCTGACGAGAAATGAATCATATCAGACTACTTTGTCGCTGCCGAGCAGCGATTGCTGGGTAGGTAATGGATAAGGACCAATTATACATATCAATCTTAAGCTATTCAAGTTGTCTGAAATATTTGTGCTAAGTGCTAAGGTTTCAGTCAGCATACATAATTGTTTGTTAAACATTGTTGCATTTTATACACAGAATCGTGCACTAATGCTTGATACTTAAAATTTAAAATTAAACTATGTTTGATTTTTTAAATCTAATATTTAAAGTACTCCATGTTCAGAAATGACAAATATTCCGCTTTCCCTACTTTATTGCTTGCCAACTCATTTTGCATCCCTGTTTTAAATTAGA
>JASAND010008160.1:0-18478 GCA_030248195.1 Trissonchulus latispiculum | reverse complement strand
GAAAAGGGATGATTCAGGTTGGTGAATAGCAGCAAATCATCTCCGCGTCTGGTTTTCGTCTTCACTTAACCTTCCGTACTCGTCTGTCGTCTCTTCCTTCCTTCGTTTTTGTGGAATTGGTCCTTGTGCCACCGCAAATCTCTCATCGTGTTGAAGACTTGGCCGCAGCATAAACGAGGATGTCCATCTCGCTTGTGTCTTCGCTTCTCCTTCAGGTCCGGGAAGGTAAGGCTGCAAGATTTGCAAGTAGTTGCCATGTTGAAGAGCAATGTGGTTGTCAAGTGATTTCAAGTTTACGTAATCCTTGCCGCAGTAGGTGCAAAACATTAATTGTCTTGCTGTCATCATAAAAATAATCAGTTTACTAGTTCCTTTTATTAACTTCGGTCATCAATCCCTTTTATTAACTTTCATAGCTCATATATTCTGAGCAAGTCTTCTCTTGTAATGTACATCTTCCCAATTTTAGCAAACATTATTTGTTTGTCATCCGCCATACAGAGTTGCATACTGTAATGCTCCGCCTTGAATGGGCAAAGAAGGCTGGGATTTTCACTGATTTTTCAGTTTTGGTTAAAACAATTGTGCATAAATTGCTGCATTTTATGCAACTGTTTCTCGCTGAGTGTCTCCTTCACATTATTCTGAACTAGCTCAGTTTTCCTATCTGGGAGCAAACGAATAGTGATTGGATAGAAGGTATCGTTTCTTGGTACTGGAAGGGTTAAGTTCAAAGTGAATATGCTGATGCTGGTGATTGTAATCGTCAGCACCAAAGTAATAAGTAGAAATCGTCTGGGTTCCATCCTTGACAATAAGTACCTGCATACTGAATACATCCAATCCTTTTATTATTATCATGGAGCATATACTCCACTTTGTCCAAGGCTGTAGGATTTCACCCAATCCGGAACTAATGCAAATGGCAAGACAACCCCGGCCATGTCTTGACTCGCTCATGAAAATTGCGGGTTACCTATTTAGCGACAGAATAAATGTGATACCTCGAGTATTCGTATTGTCGCCTTCGCTAAAGCTCTCACAGTAGAGCACAAACTGAACCATCACGTAACTGATCTATGGTGTGCAATAGCAATCTACAATCACTGCGGTTGGAGATGGTTGCGCAATCATGATTGCGTAATCACGACTATGATTACGCTGTAAACACATACGAAATTAATAAAAGGAACCGCTAAACAACATCTAAGCATCAAAACAGCTCAACCAACCTGCAACAAACATGATTGAACCATACGAACATAACGAGCCAAACTTTGGCTTGAAATGGATACAAATTGACGACCGTGTGCCCATGAACAGTGAAACCTGGATCACACGGATAAGTAATCTGTTGCGCGGTAAACGTAAAGTCTCCATGATTGTCAATAATGGAACAGGAACATTAGTTCCCATTGTACTTGCAGATGTGGAACATTTCCCGAAACAAGAAGTGGCTCATATTCTTCATAAGAAGACTGCAATTGAGCTCTACCTGTTCTACGTGCCTGAGCAGGAAGGAGAGGATGCTGTGGATGGATTCAATTAATGCTGATTCATCAAACCTCCTCGGAGGTTCCGCTTAGTACCATTCTTGGTGCATGGCATATTTTAATAATACTTACAATAAATGCATTTAATTTTTGTTTGTTTTAGGTATTATCATGGATCTTGTTTACGACAATTTAGTCTTATTTTGCAACGACATGAAGGCAGAGCCTGAGTTGGATTATCTTCTGGAAGTGCGACTATTTTCTCCCAATGTGGCTGCTGACCTCAGACGTCGGACCCCTGACCATGACAAAAATTTGGACATTATATCGACTCTTAATCGGCATGGACCCAATGCCTCAATTTTATTTCGAGAAGCACTGCGGAAATCTGGACAGCACGACCTGATGATGATCTTGCCGGGACCAGATCAACCATTGCAGAAGTGCGTTACTTGGAAGATTTACTCCCGTCTAAGGAAACTTGAGCAGCAAGGCCAGGAAATATTTGAATCTATGGAAACTGATGACATTGCGTTTGTGCTGGGACCCCTTGACTGTGACGTTCGATCGGTGGAGTTTACGGAATGGTTGGGAAATCACCCCTGTAAACGATGGACAGTTCCCCAATGGCTTATTACACCATGGAATCATTATGACTGCAATCATTGAATTGTACATAACATGTAGTCACTTGTAAACCCTGTTGTATATATTGCTTGAAATAAAAAGTTTCCGCCAGCTAGCCTGGCTTATCTTACCAGAAAATATCAAGAATAAGAAAAACACCACTGATTTAATTCAACAACACTCCAGTAAAGAAAATGCAACCTTTCATTATACTTATGTTATAACATTATCCCTGCTTAATTGAATTTGTAATTTTAAGCTTGGGTCAGCTATGGTTCCGGTCAAGGGTCATTCAGGGCACGGAGCTTAGCTAGGATAGGAAAACTAATATTATTTTCGAATTCTACGATTCTGAAAACCCCCTATATAAAGTTTTTCCGAGGAATTTGGATAAGTTTTTATTTTAAGCTTGGGTCGACCATGGTTCCGGGCAAGGGTCACGCAGAGCACGGAGCATAAGCAGCAGAGGAAAATGAATATCATTTTCAAATTCTACGACCCTGAAAACCCCCTATAGAAAGTTTTTCCAGAGAATTTGGACAATTTTCTATTTTAAGCTTGGGTCGACCGTGGTTCCGGTTCAGCCGCAGCGCCGCCTCCAGCGCCTCAGCACCTTTTCCTCCTCCACCCCCTAATTCGTCAGCGCCTCCGCGCCTCCTCCACCTCCTCCACCCCCTAATGCTACGTCATTTACCCCTCCTTTACTACTAGCCGGGGTTCGAACCACGGCCCTTCTGCCCCGGAGTCAGACATGCTAACCACTACACCATAGTGCCATCATCTGAACTCCCATATCAGGCTTATCAATCTTTCCTATGCCTGTTTCCCTTACAAAAGCACTTAATGGAACAACTAAAATTAATGATAAAATTTATAATATGAAAACTTTTCAGGGATTTCGAGGAGAAAGATCACCCAGTTTACGGCAGATGTTTCTCCTTCAACCCAACTGGAAAGTATCTGAGCGCCAGGGCTGGTCCTTTATACGGTACATTCCTTAGTAATTCGCGGTAGTAAGGTTTTTGTAATTCGTAACAAACCGTTTCTGCAAAGCTTTCAAATTCCAACGTTGTCTCTTTTCACAGAAGCTTTTTGTATTTATTTTGTTTAGAAATTCAATTTTAACTTGTTTCAGGTCTCCGTCTTTTGGCCGTCACCAATCAGGAGGAATATCTTCCCATGACCCAGGCGGCCGGGATCCGGGTCGCCGTTCACGGGCAAAAGGAGGATCCCTTCATCGACGCTTTCGGATTCAATGCCGCCGTCGGATTTACGACATCATTTGGTGTCAAATATGTAAAGCCGTTAGAATTTAACAACTCCTAAAATCCATTGTAATATCATTCGGTTTTAAATGATTACCCTGTCGGGGAGGACAACAAAAGTTCTATGTTCTTTAGCTTTTTCCTACTCTTCTTTCTTTGCTTAATGGTTGTCGAAAACGTGTCACGTTTGTAGTTGTCGGTTTCAGATCAAGACAGTTCGTTTGCCGGCTCCGCATGGTAACTGTGCCAGTGATGTCGGCAAATTTGACTACTACTATGGCAGTATATTTCAAGTTGAAGTTAGTGAAATCTGCGGTGTGGCGTAAAGAATTAAAAAATTTAATAGATGCGGACAGTGAACATGGTCTGATGAAGAATGCATCACTAGTTGCGACAAACTCTGCTTTGATCACGTCATAGATAGTACGAAAAAATGAGATGACCACAGCAGTGGCGACCAATCAGATACGCTTTAGCTCATACGAATATAAACAAATGCTTCACACTGATTGATAAGCGGCACCAACCATGAGATAGCGAACTTATAGTGTCGAGCATCTCGTAGTGTTTGACTCTTGGTTTTGGCTAAATTACTATCGGTCAACCCCTCTCCTACCGCATACGTAGTTATTGCCATGCATGACTGTCATTCGAATGCAACATCTGTCTCCTATTTTCAGGGCTGTGTTCGAAGTTGCAGTCAGCGAGCTGTCATTGAGGCGTGCAGCTGCGCCGATCCCAAATACAACCGACCAGATGTCAATCCCATACCGGAGTTTTGCAAATCCGGAAAGGATCGTACGTCCTCATGATTTAACTTCTTCTGGATTTACTTTTTCACACAGCGAGGTCCTCCCTATCTAGAAATTTTCTGAAAGCTTAATAGTAGTGGCGACAGTGAGCATTAAAAACTGACCGTTAGCAACCTCTGAAACAGATTTTCCATTTGTCTCCTTTTCTTTTTATTTATTTTTCTTTTTTTCTATCAGTCAGTCTCTACAAGACTGATGCCCTTAAACGATAACACAGTTGCAAAAAAATGCAACCGTTTCAAAGTTGTACTCATTGGATTCTAATTTCATGGATACTCCACTTACACATTTCATGATTCTGCAGCTCAAAGGTTTCCTATAGAGCCTTTGCGTATTATGCTAAAGGAAAATGCCGGACTCCACCAAATGTCTGAAAAAAATTAAAACCCAGTGGGGCTGTAAGCCGACGTCTTCTGCCTCTTCAACTCTAGTCGATAACTAGGTAAGTCTATGGCTCTAAGTCTCCTGTGAATAAGCTGAACTACAGTGAACTATAATAATGAACTATAATTTCACATCGGTGAAGGAACATTTAAATTTTTGTGAAATTTAAATTTTCCAAAATTCAGATTTTTGCGGGAAATATTGATTTAGGCCAGTGTGTGGAGAAATTCACCAAGAACGTGCTACCTGGCAAAAACTGCAGTTCCCCAGAAAGGTGTCCTCAACCTTGCGAGTAAGCTAATTTCCACCTTTTTAGTGTTCTAACCATAACCTTTCTTCTCTAAACAGTACATACGTATAATGAAATTTACTTCTCTCTCAAAACCATATCAGTTCTATATCTCAAAACTCCGATGCCCCCTGGCCCTACGAGTTAGTAGTTCGAGACCCAGGGTCTTTTCTTGTGTCATCTGGACTGGACACCCTCAACCTTAGCCATTTGCTCTATGTACCCTTAATTGTTCTACACATAGATTAGGTAGATTAGGTAGATGCACTGGCTAGATTTGGATTGCTAAAGAAGTTTTGGCACTGTCATCTCGTTGAAGTTGAACATAGGCAGAACGAAAAGTCTCAATTGAACGCCATCTGCCATGAGCCATCACGGTCCTTTCTGGTAAGCCCGCCTGAATCGCAGTCGTAGCGCAGCCACCTCTGAAAGAATGAAGGGTAATGGGAAGGCGGATGGCTAGCTCATGGAGAGTTTGTGTCAGGTATTTGCGCATGTGGTCGTAGGAAACGGGGGTGGTCGCAGTAGGGGAGGCGGGGAATACGGGATCGGGTGGATTTGTAGACTGAGCAAATCGGGATTGAAGGAAAGAGCGAACTGCAGTAGACATACTGGACTCAGTAAGTGAAATGGAAAGGGTGTTACCAAGAGCAAACTGATCCGTTTTGGAACGATGAAGACGAACGTCGACACAGGACTCATGCAGGCTGATATCTTCGAGGCGTAGGTGGAGAGCCTCTGAAATTCTGAAACATCCTAGATACAGAAATGAAATAAGAGCACTAAAAAGAGTTACCTCTTCCGAACGCTGAGACTTACGATGCGTCAGTAGAGAGTTCATTAGAGCTGGGGTAGCAGGGGTGTGCTGTTTGACAGGGGCAGACAGTGACGATTTTCGAAGAAGGGCATGGAAACTTCGTTTGCAAACGGTAGATGCTGGAGGCGACTGGAGGCCGGTAATGTCATGAGCCCAACAAAAGGCAGACCAAAAACAACCGAGGGGGAGAAGAGGTGGTTAAGATAGAGTAAAGTGGAAAGAACTGAAGACGGGAGCCAGGCGCTGTTGCTGGACTGGCACCAGCCCTTAAAACCTTTTAAACTTCGGAGATATTGCTGCTGAGTTGACGGAGCGACTGAGGCCAGGACAGTAGAAGCAACGTCTGAAAGAGCAGTAGGGGCTGGAGGCATCCATTAACTGTTTCTTCCCTAATTAATACTTGTTTTTTGCAAACAGAAAATAAAAGCTATTTTGTAATTCATGGAAAAATAAACGTAAATACTTCGAAGCAGAAAACTATATAACGGGTAAAGGACATGACAATAATGAAAAGTGTAAAAGCTGTCTGATCACAAGCGAAATCAACATCTAAGTTGATACTTATTGGCTTTGGCCAGTAAATCTGAGAATTCCAGAATTCCAAATTCTAAATTCTAAAAATATAATGTTCTAAAACTTAACTTTACATATAATAATAATAATCAAATCGTGATTAATTTTTACGCTTGACGGAACCATTGTGCTAACAATATATACATTTTATCTTTTTACAGTTAGTTTCTTGGCATTTTTGTTTAGAGAGTCCATGTATGCCGTGACTGTTTCCACCGCTTTGTGGCCTTCCGACGTTTATACTGTAGGTTCCTAATAGATTGAATTTCCTTTTATCAATTTGCAGCAACAGTAGATCACAGTTTCGGTTTGCATCAAATTTCGGTTCATAAGATTAGACATTTTCTGGCAGTCAATTGCTAAAGCATAATCGAGATTTACTTAGCGGTTTCTTTGCACTCTCAGAAATTTAGCGAAACTAAACTAGATTAGAAGTCTTCTGTTTTGAATCCTAAGCACCCAAGAAGTCAGACTGACCTGCTAAAAAATTAAAACTATACATTTGCGGATGAAATATCTTACAAAAGCTAAGAAACCCCCAAAAATCCCTAGAACCTCGATGGAAACAAAAAGATACTTTAAAACATACAATTAGCGGGTTGACACCCAGTAAACAGTTACTTATATTACAACAGTCAGTGGATTAATTGATTTTTTATTTACTAGAAAGCTTAACTTCTTTTCTATCATTTGTGTTCTGCAAGCACAGTTTTGCTTTTTACTATTACTCTAATGGCAACTCATTTCAATATTCTTTAAGCCTCCAGAATGTAAGAATCAGGATGTGAACAATGAAAAGGGCTATCCATGGGGCAATGGAACCAGGGATGACTGCACCGCTTTCTACAAGTAATGCTGTATCTGAGTTACAATTGCTACTTTAGTGCACCGAATTCGGTTGGGAGTAGTGTCAGCTCTGCAGCAATATTTTTTCAATTTTACCACGGTTGTGATTATGCAATTAAGCAAAGTCTAAATTTATTGATTGATGCAATTGAATTGATGCGATTCTTGCCTATATTTTTCATTCTAGCGCCACATAAATAAATTTTGATTGATTTTTGTTTGTTCTAATTTTGCCTCGCGTCGTTTTGTTTTGTATTGTTGTATTATTGCATTTTGTTCATTGTTTTTATATTTCAGGCACAATACCATGCTGATTGAGGTTTACTACGAAAGGATGAATTTCCAGATGTTGACTGAATCCGAAGCCTACAGTGTAATACATGCTTTTCAGGATTTACATCAGCCGCTTACATTAGTCATTTACAACCTACATTTCCCAAAATTCGATTCGAAATATTGTAGTTGCAAGTTGTAGTTGTAAGATTGCATACAAGAAGCAGTTTAGCATTATTAATGCGTGCAGGGAGTGTAAAAGGTTCATTCATACCTTTCTATGAACAAAGTATGAACAAACAAAACAAATTTGCGTTTCTATGTGTTGGCAGCGGTGTATCCGTCTCAAAACTAGCAACTACGAACTGGTTATCATGCGCTGCAATCGTAGTCCGTCGGCTAAAGCGTCGGTGTACTGAACGGAAGGTTGTGGGTTCCATCCCCGCCTCCGCCTGTTACCAAATTTTTCGGAACTTTCTCTCCGTTTACTTTGTTCTGTTGTAGTTGGTGAATCTCATCTCTGACATGGGAGGTCAGTTGGGTCTGTGGATGGGAATTTCTGTCATCACGATGGTGGAATTCCTGTCTCTCATGATCCTACTTTGTCTCTATTGTCTGAACAAGAAGGAGAATTCGAAAATGTTCGACAAGGATGACGAGGAGGAAGAGGTATCAAAGACCAAAGCTTTCTGGTATTGAAAATTTGATATCCACAAATAGCAAGAGTGCATAATAGATAAGAGTGTGACAAGCGTTTATCCAATCGCCTATTCACTGAAACAACGCAGTTGCTAACAGATTAAAAACCTTGAGCCACCTTTTCTGTGTGAACCAGCAACTCTAATTACAGATTAATCACAGATTATTCTGCCCTCAGTTTATGTCGATAGTCAATCGAGATACTTTCACACTTTATTATTGAATGGAACGCATTCATTCATAAAACCTATAGGCCTTGCTTTGAACATTGGTCAACATTTAGTGGTTGTTTTGTATTCATTATTAACCACGTTTAATTCTTTATGTCTGCTTTTTGTCTAGGAGAACACCTTCGATAAGCCAATGTCCGCTTCTTCCAAGAAGGCTCCGTCGCCTATACCGCCTCCCCAGCCAGTTCAACCGGCTCCTGTGCCCAAGCCAGACCACCTGAAAGCTTGAAACAACGAACCCTAGTATTAACTAGCAAACCTAACTTTAATTACTATATACTAATTAATTATCCATCAGTTTTGTGACCCATGCAAGGTATATAATATATTCTGTATATTTTAGTTTTAACACATAATTACGTACTTGTGTTTGTGCAATTCCTATACTGACTGATGTATGTATTTATTTATTAAAGGAATACAAGTGCATACTCAGTATGAATAAGTGGCATTAATACACATCAAACCGTTGCGACACGCGAAAGCTAACGTTGACAAGCAGAAATTCCTCTTTCACGAACAACTTATCTAAATTTTGTATCGATTCACTCTTCGACTGGAATACCCGCCTTTGGCTCGCCTTCGCTGACGCTGAATCCGCCTAGCCCGCTGAGATCGCTGCTGCGGTTGCGACTGAGGAGGCTGATACTGTTGTGAGAGTCTCCGCGCGCCGCTGCTCAGTCGCGTCAGGAGACTCTGGGCCGGTACCGGCGCTTCATCACTACTACTGAAACTGTCCTTATGAATGGTGTAGTAGAGTATCTGCTGCAGGTACTGATGCTGCTGTTCCTCGTTCAGAAATCGATAGCAGGCCAGTACGATGCGGGCCACACAGATATTGAACACCACAATGGCTATCAGACCCATCACTACAATAATCAACTTTGTAATATTGTCCGAGGCTTCCCTGTCCTTTGGGATCAACAGTTTGCCCGCCACCGTCAAACCGCTCAGCGTCAGCACCACCAGCAGCTGACCCAGCAGGTGGGGAATTAGCAGACTCTGGCTTTTGCTCTTCACCCCGACAATCAGGAGAAGTGAAAAAAGTAGGGATAGAGAGCTGACGATCAGCTCAATCCAGACCAGTAGGGAGCTGGACCAATAGATGGCCAGATCTAAGTCGAGCCAGAGAAAGAGGGCGCATCGAGCCACGGAGATGCTCAGCCCAAATACCTCCACCAGTGCCACAGTTATGGCACAGGTGGTCACATGGAAGCAGCAGAAGGTCCACTTCTCGTTGCTGGGGTCAAAGCCGCGCATGATCACGTGATCTGTGTAGTGTGGGCATATAAATGTAGTTATCTGAAAAATAAATAGAAAGCTGAAGCGGATTGAGGTGTGGAGGAAAAGGGAAGGGACTGTATCACAAATACAAAAGTTAATGCTTAAAAACTTTCATTCTCATTAGCAGGATAATATTGGATTAGCAAGTTTCAATTAATTAGTTACTGCACCATTGTGCTAATTGAATGATCAATAAAGCACAGGCTTTTGTTATTGGATTATCTAGACTAGACTAAATTCTTGAAATAACAACATATGGTCATAATAAATCACTATAGTGCAGAGAGTCAAAAATTCCTGCTAAAAGTGTTCTAATGAGATGTTTGAACGACATAATATAAATCGCAAAGTGAGTGTTAAACAAATAACCTAGTTAAAATTAACTAATTCCGTTTTGAGCCCAAGGTTAAAATTCAGTAATATAGGTGGCACATTACACTTTTACTTTCTTGTTGGGCATTGAATCGAGTTAAAAACTTTAACTCTAGCCTCTTACACAAAGGCGCTTAAGGCGGTAATTCCCTTTGGTCACATAAAGTTTGCACCATTATTACTCATTCATTACTTGAAGTTAAGAATCCATTTTCATATCAAAATGCAGCTTGACATTTTCTCTTTTTAATGCATGCCATGAAACTAATGTTGCTTTTCTAAAATATTTTTAACACATTTTAGAAGAAGTATAATTTTCCAGATTGTTTGCAGACTCAAGTAAATTTTTTCGAGATACATCGGTTATATCATTCGATACTTCCATCAATCAAATAGATATTAGTACGATTTTTTATTTAGTGTGAAATCGCTCTTCGTTATGGAGAAATAAGCTGAAATGTGTGCGTAACCTGTATTTTGCCTACATTTTCCAAGTTTGTCAAGTGATTACTTTAGCTAGAAAGCAGTAATCGGGGCAACTGAAAAAACGTCCCTGGGTATATTTGTGCAGAACCCACCGGTTAAGTAGCAGCCCTCCAGCTTGCATGGTGAATGCTCCACAATCTTTGGAAAAAATTGGTCGTGTTTTTGCAAAAACTACATTTTCTATGATAGCATACGGGATAGCTGTTGGAAGACGATCATGCGTCGTATAATTTGCCCCTATAAGACCTTCAGATCGAAGCCCCTAGTTTGATTTTCCGGCTTGCATAGTTCAAGAAATGATGAATTATTTGATTTCTGCAGAAATGATATGTTTTCGACGCCAAAACAAGGAAATCGGCTATATCTCACGGTAGAGAAAAGCTAGAACATTGCTGTTAAAAGCAAAAATATGAAGCTCAACGAGATCTTTCGAATGAATATAGTCATAACTGTATAGCTGCTGCTAAACTTTTAGAAATTGGGAAAAAAGACTCTGACCGGAAATCTCGAATTTTCAAATCGAGACTGCGCGGAGGGTGTTAGAACGCTAAAAGAACGAATTTAGGAAAGTTTCGTCAAATATCATCTTGATTTGCGCCGCCAACCAACAATATGTGCCCAAAAGGAATCACCACCTTAAGCGTATTGATAATAGATTGCTGTAAAATCGCAAAATACTAGTACAAAAGAATATCAAGAGGCCATGATTTCCTTCTAAGCGTAAACCACTAGTTTGGGGGGGTAGTCGAAAGTGGTCCCCGTTTGGAGGGGGGAGGTAGCCAAAAGTGGTCCCCGTTTGGGGTGGGTCGCTCAAGCAGGCTAAGTTTGGCTCATTCTGATTGGCTGTTGGCGACCCCCTCCCCCAAACGGGGACCACTTTTTGTGATCTCCCTGAACCCACTTTTGAATAGAACAAAAACTACCGTAATCCTTTGCTAGACCCCCCCCCCAAAATGGGTTTCTGCAATCTGATTGGCTGTTGGCTACCCACCCACCAAACGGGTACTTCTTTTTGGCTTCCCCCCACCAAACGGAGGGGGGTATGCTTTGTCGAAGAGATCTACTCCCCCCACCAAGCGGGGGAACATTCGCGTATTGTGGTCGGAACACCGTTACGCAATGCCAAGAAGAGAAGCCCTCTAGTGGCTTACTCTTCTTCTTCATAATAGTGCAATTATGCACTCTTGACAATATGTTTAATGAAGGGAAAATACAAACTGGAATGGAGAAACAAAGTTAATGTTGACTTTACTTCAATAGGTTGCACTGTGATTGGTTGACGGTTACGGTAGCTACAAGTCAAGACAACAGGTGTGGCACAACAGAAAACCGAAATGAATTCTCCTAACCTGGTGAATTCGTTTTAAAATTTCTGAAATTTCTATGGTTAACTGTTTCTACATTCATCCAATTGGCTGAAAATTGCCGAATGTTCAATGTTAAGCCATGTGATTGAAACAGTTAATTTCATATTAAATTTAAGCGAGTGAGTGTATACAACCGATTCGACTGGGTAGGTACCATATCGTGGGAGAGATGGGTCACCAGGATCCAATTTTCAGGGTCAGTCGTTACCGTTCAGATGATGTGTCATGCGATTGATACATAGAGTGTGATGCTTGCCGTACTCTTATATATTATGTACTCTTGGTAAAAGCAACTGCTTCTAACGGTCTCCACCTCTATTTTAGACTGGTCTGATAAGCACAGCTTCGCAGTATCGCCATAAAACCTGTACCAGTCTTTTCGAGACAACCGAGACAAGCGCTCCAAGCACTACTCGGTGTCTCACTCTTAACTGCACCTGCCCGCCAACGCTGATAAATTAGAGGGACCAAGCTAGACAGTCAGAAAGGAAAAAAGTGCCAGAAAAAACGGTTCGGAAAATATTTCGCTCTGAATTGGAACAGGGGAAATGCAGGCAATTTGGGGCAGAAATGCAGCTAAAATTCCAGGACTGCTATTAGGGTACGCCACTTAGCCTTCTGAAAAGAACACATGTTTGCACGTGAAGACAGATGTTGGCCGGGCCAAAAATCATCAATTCCCCCAGTTTTTCTCAGGGCGGCCCCGATTTTGGAGGTTGGCTGTTTCACTTGTCACCGGGAATGAGTTAGGTTGGCATAAAGCGAAACCCAGGACAACTGCTGACATTTAATTTTGGCATTATCGTTTCTGATGGCGCTTTAGGCTTAACTTCCTGCTAAACAAGCCCTGAAACTCCAGCAAACAAGCTTATCTGATCAAAAGAATTTGTTGCGAACACTTGTGATTAATAAAGTTTCAGTGTCTTGTCAAAAACAGGCTCTATAACCACCAGTGACACACAGCATACGGTCAAAAGGATCAGTAAAGAAACGGAGAAACAGAAAAAGCTATCAAGTTAAATTTTTGTTACCTCTAAATTTTTCCAGGAGTAAATTTTTAAGGTTTTATTCAGTGTTTCTTATACTAAATTATTAAGGAACAACTTCCTGACTTCATTGTAAAATATTTTGCAAAAATATTTAGTTTTAAAAAATAAAGCATTTTTAAATAATTGACATTGTTTTCGTCTGTTTCTCCGTTTCTCCATTTGTCAAGTTTTCCGCTTCTCACTTTCCTCGGTTTCTTCGTTTCTTCGTTGGAGCATGAACCGGTCTTAACCTAGTTGAAAAACATGTTAATTCCATATATACTTCTCAAGCACAAATTAAAATAGTGACAACAACTGCTTTTATAGCGTCTGTTGGGTAACAAACGAGTTAACATTTTACAACTTCAAAAATACATAACGCATGGATCTCCATCGAATTAGAAGTCGAAACTGTCAATCGTGATGAACTGTTGAACGGCTAAATCCAAAGCCGTGGGAAAACTGGTAAAGGGTTGAAATTAAGGCATCACTGATAGCAAAAATATTGATGTTCTTCTTTCATTTATAAGACTCACAAAACTGAAAATAATAAACAATAAATTATAAACAAAATTTTGTTAACAACCAATCATAGTTCTTCTACCATTGCAGGATTCTCGTGTCCCGTTGAGGCAGGAGCAACGTTTTTAAGCGATGCATAATCTGCCAGTGTTGCAGCCGATAAGTGAAACTTAACTTTACGCCAGGATCGTACGCCATAAAATAGGCCAATGGCCGATATGAAAACCATGGAAATAGCACAGACCCCAGCAACCCCACAAATGGCGTACATATTTAGGGGTACTGGGGGTGTGGGTGTCACTGTGCTCGAAAACGGAGTAGTCGCTGTGGTGGTGCCTGAAGCGACCGCTGCAGACAAAAACGGTAACGGGTTGTCCTTATATTCTGTTATGATCAGTATAAGGACACAAACATATCCTATGCTTAGCACAAGCGTTCCAAAGGCCTGAATGATGCGAAATATCAGATAGTGCTGGAGTTGTTGCAGATCTGTCTGGTGGGTTGCCTGAGTCACCAGCCAGGTGCAGAAGGCATATCCACCGCAACAGATTGCAACAACTGCCAGTATTCGTTCTTTGTTTGTTATAGGTTTGGCCACACCCCAAAGGATATAGGCTCCGCAGATCACGGAAACCAGTCCTGGATATTTGGTCAAATTCATGAGGAATCGATTTTTCCCGATTTCTTCGATCGACGACAGAAGATGCTGGAATTCCTTCAACGACGCGCTGACTACTCCGCTCGATTTATTGGCCAGATCAGAAGTATCGGTTCCGACTGAGGCGGTTGTTGTTGCTGTTGTTGGTGGTGGTGGCGGTGGTTCTGCAGTCAACAATTTGTTTTTATCGTCAACGTTTGCTGTGACATCGGTTTCTTCGTGCGTATGCGACTCACCAGATTTCACGTTGTTCGTTTCTACGCTTTCTGCTGACTCAGTTTCGGCATTTTCTACAATTCCGTTTTCATCTGGTTTCGAAGCATTCGCAACGGTTTCTGCATTTTTGTTCGACATTTCAGGATTTTCCAAATTTTCGGTTTTCGGCAGTTCTCTGATTTTTGAGGCATCTACAGAATGTCTTTTCAGTGAACTGACGCCCAGGTTTGGCAGCGGTCGCGCCGTAGCCACCATAATCGGAAGGCGTCGACTTCGCAGCTCAATCGAAGTCATCCTCGACGAGGGAGAATCGATTTTTGATCTCGCTGACATCGCTCGGTCAGTCTGAGTTGAAAACAGAAAATCTGAAACGAAAACAAAACCTAAAAATTGAGCTAGATGAATCCTAACGTAATACCAAATAAAATTATGATAATCTTTTTTTTTTTTTTTGCTACGGACTTATCCACCAATGATAATCTTTAACAAAGTCATATATTTTGGATTAATTTTGCAATTCTGAACTATATATTTAGCAAAGAAGTAGTAGCGGTCAGATGACTATGCCTTGCGGCACACCGCTACTATGTAACATTAGCATATGACTTTTGTCATTGATTTTTATACTCTGTGAATTTACTCTATGTTACTTACTATCTGTGTCTCTGTTTTTACTCTACTTTTTTGGGAAATTTATTATATTGACTATTTGCCTGTAACATTTCTGCTTGAAATGCTATTCCATTTTCTGTCATGTTTTGGTGGTCTACCTTTTTTATGCTTTTGCCTTTTACCTTTTACTAAGTAAATGCGGTCTCAATTTTTGGACCGTCGTTTTTTCTAGTTACACTTACAGTTACATCTTCAGATTCTCCTGAATTAGAATAAATAAGGACAGACTCCTCCTGAAAAAAGGAGTTGAAAAATTCTCGGTCATGAATAGGTATAGTTATGATGCAATACAACGTCTCTGCAAACGTGTTTCAAATTAGGTCATCTTTCAACAAGCACAAAAAGGCAGCAATATAATTAGCAAAATTAGCACCAATAATTACCAAAGCAATAAAAATAATAATAATACAAAAATATAATTCAGAAAAAATAAAACTAAAGAGTAAAAATAATAGTAAAATAACTAGGGTTGTAAATTGTAAAAAAGTAAAAAATGTTAAAAAACATTTTTACAGTTATTAACAGTAGCAAAATTTCGGACTTTTTAACAGGTTTTTTACACTTTTTAAAACCAATTTTTTACACTTTTTAACACTGGATTTTTTACATATTTTTAACATTTTTAACACTACTTTTCGGAATTTTTTACACTTTTTTACTAATTTTTTACATGTTTTTACACTTTTTCACAAACCGTTGATGGTGAAAAATAGTGTTTCAAGTATATATAGTATATGCATTGCAGACAGATTTTGTTTCAGTACGCGAAAATCACCTTAAATGTATTTTATTTCAACAAATAAAAAATTACATTAAAAGTAGAGACGGTTGTTGGACAATGTTGAGGATTTTTTGTGAATTCATTTACGATTAATAAGTTCCCGACTGTAAGTCAGTTGCAATTGAATCTCGTGCCAGATAACCTACTGAGAGGATTGTTTCCTTTCATTGAAAATTTATAAATCCTGCAAGATGGTTTCTTTAAACATCAGTCAATAAAATTTAACAAATGTCCAATTAATCCTAAGCCATAATGGAGCTGTTTTTCCTGCTGCGCCTCAGCGCAGCAAGTCTCTTAAATTTGCTCCGACAATTGACTCGCTGAGTAACCACGAGCTAAAGATACAATTTTGCATTATTGCACATAGCATGTGCTTTAAGATAGGCCTTGCATAATTTCTGTGTAAGGTCATTGTTTTGTTTACATTGGGAAATTAATTGGAATCTGAAATCAGAATCCAGATTTCTGCTCACATAACTAGATTCTGTGCAACTGCTCCATAAACTAGTGATATTCTTTCTTATACAGTTGAAATAGCTTTAGGTAATTTTGTTTCCTGCTTTTCTAACAACGACATTAAAGTTAGTATTTTACAGCTGCTTGAATAAATTTTAAAGCGCGTTTTACGACTTGAGCTATCTGTGAAACATATTTCTTCTATGTTACTTTACTTGAACTGCTGATTGAACTGCCACGCTGTAAAGAAATGGTAAAAGATTTCAGCATCTGTTGGATACTCAACATCAAAATTTCAGACCTTTTAGTTAGCATATATTTCAGAACTGACAGCAGAAATATTGTAAGTCGCATTCTTTGATCATAAGTTTGCTAAAGTGAAAAGTTTGCTGCGCAGCAGGCCTACAATTTAGTAAAATGTTCCACAGAAAGCACTTAAACTTTTGCAGACCATTTTGCTTGTTCAGAATCAAAAATTTCACAGCTAAAATAATGTCTGAAATCTAAAACACCAGATTTAGAGTTTTATAGATTTGATAGATTCTGATAGATTTTTATAAACCGAACATTCTCGTTATTTGAAAATTTTGAAACTTGAAATAGAAATTTTTGAAAATTCTGCAATTAAATAATTTGAAACGGCTCTTGATTATACGATCTCACTAATAAGAAAAAGTATTTGGAAATTGCAATGGTAATGCTAATGCAAATGATGTAAATGGCACTTTCTATATTTTTCTTTTGCTTAAAATCTGTTCTCACTTTATAAATGCAAAAAGAAAACATGAATAGTTTCTGGAGAATTGTGATCAATTAACAAAATTCTTGGTCAATTATCAAAATAAATAAATGCCTGAGTGGCTTTGGCATGCAATAAATGCTTAGACTCATCCTCTCTGACAGTTGAAGAACGCGCCAATCATTACTGTGGTACAGAGGAAATGAATTTGGCATCGAAACATTTTTTTACACATTTTTTACACTTTTTAACACTTTTTTATTCTTTTTAACACTTTTTTTACACTGTTAAACAACAGGTGTAAAAAATTAATTACTTTTTTACATGTAAATTAACAACCGTAAAAATAGCCACTAACAATTGCAGGAGTTTACAATAAGCCGTTACATGGGACCAAAGTCTGCTGCAGCAAGCACAGAATATCCTGACAATAAAACGAACCTGTCAGCACTAAACTTTTTTGTAATCACAAACTTTTAGCTATTGTGCCACTGATAATACACTTCTTGCCTGCAACACGAAGCGTTGTTTGCACCCTTGCATGTCACTCTGCAAATGTCGGAAAACTTCAAATAGTTTCAAGAAACAGGGATTTCAAGGGAACCTGAGCAGGACGTTTCGCAGAGGAAGAATTTTTGATGACGAAAACCTGAAATCATTGTATCATTTTAAGTTGCCTTTAGTCAAATCACGGTAGATCAAAATTCGTAAGTGATTGACCGTCAGTATGTCTTCTCATGTCAATCTTTTAAAAAATGTACCCATCATTGTACTCAATAAATATTAAAATTTAGCAAGACGTGATGCTTCTAGAATGGCCACCTTAAATGCTATTATTGGAGGTCCACGCACAAGTTTCCTTAGAGTCCATGCTTAGCTTCCAAGCCCAGGAACAAGCCCCAGCATTCTAGAAAGTGTTATCAGATGCTGAAAAACATCTAAATGATATCTGATTAATTCTATCAAGAGTATGTGGTAAGAGTGGGAAGCTTAGCCTTTCCTATTGGAAATGGTTTGCGAGATGCTCGGCACATTAATGCCGAAATTTCGGATCTCGGGAGGAAGAGTCCTGCTTAGCATTGTTCCCCCATCCAGAGATTTCGCCCTTAATGTGCCGAGCATCTCGCAAGCCAATTCCTTTAGGAAGGGCTAAGCTTCCCACTCTTCCTTTAATATACTCTTGATTCTACCGAAGTTCCTTCCTTTGAAATGTAACTAATCCAACAACTGAAGATTCCTTTATTCATTAAACTAAACAAAACTAAACTTACTAAATTTTTTATAAATACTTAGGTCTTCATGACAACTTCAATACTTCTGGTAGCAATCGAAATTCTCTCACTGTTCCTTAGTTTTAAAAGTGTCATTTTTAAATCATGACAGATAGTGTTTATCTCTTCGGACTTACTATTGCGCAAGAGCAAATGAACTTGTCAGGTATTGCGCAACTCCACCTTATATATTCTTATCTCTCTTATATTGCCGAAGAGAGCGCAGCCATCATTGGATAACCTAGGGGGAATGGGGAGGCGGTGCCGACCAGCAAAGACGAGAAGATTCTCTCTGCCAGATGGGAATAAAGGGTTGTG
>JASAND010008158.1:0-75822 GCA_030248195.1 Trissonchulus latispiculum | reverse complement strand
GCACTCAGTGAGAAGCAGCTTCAGTTGCTGACTTCTGAAGACGCCAAAGCTGACAGATTCTATCTCCTCCCAAAGGTCCACAAACAGAAGATTCCATGTCCTGGGAGACCTATAATTTCTGCAAATGGTTGCCCCACTGAGAAAATCAGTGGTTTCGTGGACTCCCAGCTTAAACCCCTCAGCTCGCTAGATCCCTTCCTTCATCCAGGATACAACTGACTTTCTACGCAAACTTGGAGCCCTTACCGTGTCACCTGACTGTATTTTGGCCACGGCCGACGTAACAAGCCTCTACACGAACATTCCACACCATCTGGGACGAGAAGCTTGTAAGGAGGCTCTGGAATTCCAGGTCTGATGCCCGTTATCCGACCGAGATGATTCTGAAATTTATAGACCTAGTCCTGGTTCCCCCAACAACTTTCGAAATCTCTAATGGCGAATTCTACACCCAGAGAGAGGGCACTGCAATGGGTACAAAGATGGCCCCCAACTATGCCAACATTTTCATGGGTTACGCTTTCAGGAAGAAGCTATTTTCTATGGCCGAAGAAAAGCTCATAGCATGGTATGCCACATTGACGACGTCTTTAATGTTTGAAGGGCTCCGAGATGGATTAGACAGGTTTCTGCGTCTAGCGAAATGCCTTATCCCTAGCATGTCAAGTTGGAAGTTGACGTTGGAATTACCAAAGTCAACTTCCTGATGTCTCAGTGGAACTACGCAACGGCCAAATTGTCACCGATCTATTTATGAAACCCACTGACACTAGGCAACATCTTCACTACGAGTCATGCCATCCTCTCCAGCACAAGTTGCTCATTGCCCACAGTCAAGCCCTTCGGATTGCCGCATCTGTTCTTGATCCTAGTACGGCCAAGACTCGGTGTGCCTAACCGAAAGAAGATCTAGTCAAAAGAGGGTACCCGAGAGGCAAGGTTCAGCGCAGAATTGCGAAGGCCCTATCATGTAGCCGAGAACAGTTGCTATCAGTGAAGGCCCCACCAGATCCAGAAAACGAGGAAAAGACACTATGCCTTGTCTTACCTTACCATCCCGATCTAGATGGCGCTGTGGAATATTTTGCAGCGACATGAACATTTCTTGACTGGACTGAACACTAAGATCAAACTATTTTGGAGGCCACCGCCGAAATTGCGTAATATTCTTGTCAGGGCCAAGCTTCCCACGCCTGGCACTGATACAACAAACCGAGCTAACGAGCCCGGTGGTACCTCCAAATGTAGCCGAAACTGTGTTCTTTGTCCCGCCATCAAGGAGGTGAGCTCATTCAAGAGCTCTGTCACTGGTCTGGAATACCCAATCAGGGGAAATTTTGACTGTAAAAGCACTGGAATAGTGTATTTGGCGGAGATAGATGGGTGTTCGTCACAGTACGTGGGGGAAAGTGGAAATTCCCTCTCCCAAAGATTTCGTGGCCACAGGCACGATATCCGCAAAATGGATGCTAGTAAACCTTTATCTTGTGATTTCAGAAACCACAACCATCATTTAAATGATTTAAGAGTGACAGTAATAGACTTTGCCGAAGAAGAAACTTGCAGGAAGAAGAAAGAAAAACAATGGATCAGCCAACTTTTCACTGACTATCCTTTTGGAATCAATTGGGAGCATATTCTCCGTTTCAACAAGTCCCCGCCCCCGGGTCTGGATTTACTAGCATCCATTCTGTTGAAGACCGTCCTGAGCCCCCTAGAGCCCCCCCAAACATTTGTGTCACAGTCCCGGCCCGCCCCCCTGGCCCCCCGAATCAGAACTTTGCCCCCAAATCGTCCCGAGGCATCTGGAGCTTCCCGGACATCTGTATCGTGGTCCCTCCTTGTCTCCCAGTCAATAACTTTGTCCCCGACCTTCCCATTTCCTGAAATTTTGCAGCGCCGAAGGGACAGGATCCACCTGACGAAGGGTCGTCTGAGAACCCGAAACCGGTAGTGGAAGAAAGGAGAACATTGTTTTGGGTATTCACGTTTTGGACTTTGATATTTTATTGATTTCTTTGTATCCCTTGTGGATCCGTGAATACGTGGCTGTTTTATCGATTATCTCTCCACATGATATTGAGTAAGATCTGCATTCTTCAGCTTTCAAAGTAAGCGGGACGATTTTGAAATATTAAAGCTTATTCCAAATAAACAATGCAGTTCTGGTAGAAAGGTGTTCTAGGTGTTTTTTCTGCAGTGTCAGCGAAGAATTTTGTATTAAGTTGATGCGAAAAGAAGTTGACACTATGTAGGTACGTATTATTACAAAATAAGGAGCACGACACATATATATACTTGTGTAGCTATGCTGATAAATCGTAATAATTTTTCTGAAGAACTGTCAATATCGACAGCAAGCAGTAGCCGATAGAAACTCTGGATAGCTTTCGCGAATATGGGTTGTTCAGCGAAGCTGGTCTATATTAGTGCGCTTTTAATCTAGTCTCCCGGCATTTACAACCTGCCCCTACCATATTAACGTTTTAAAACCTAGTCCTCTGTCCATCACAACCTAATGTCACCCATATTACATTTTTCATGCTCCACCGGAGCATTTACTCTTGTGCTACATATGTGTATGTAAATGATTGCAAAACTCACTTTACACAAATGATAGCAAGAGTAAATACATAGGTGAGCGTGCCACCAGGCACACTCTATGCCATCAGAGCAAAAAACTATACTCTGCTCGCTAACGGCCCCCCCCCCCCCGCATATCAGACACACATTCAAACAATTGTGAGCGCTATGTTTAGTGTTCCAAAGTTCAAAGTCGGCACAAATTTCGCGCACGCAGTGCTTGTGTTTTCGAGCTTGCCACACGTAGAGCGAGTGAGAACGTGCGCTCCGCCTCGACTCAGGTACCGATTCGTGGGGGACCACGCCACGGGTTATTTGCGGGAAAATGGTGGGGCTTGCACAAGCATAGCTTCGGTTCCGGATACGTAGAGCTTCGCCTGGTGGTATCTGCCTGATGATAGCAAGCCGGCTTCATCCCTAGTTGGCGAGGGAGTAGGTGCCGGCCATTATCATTCGATGGCTCCGTAAATTCCGTCTTCCCGGCAACCCTAAAAATTGCCTTACCATCTTGCCTTGCTTTAAACCGATTTAGCTCTATTTTCAACTTTTTTACCAAAAGCTCGCTTTAAATTGGAATTCTAACGATTTTTATCCGTTTTTGCAGACAGTTCCCCAAGCCCCCATTTTGGCAGTGACCCCCCTCGTATAAATTCTACAGGTTCCCGCCAGGCAAGAGTGCATAATGATAAGAGTGTTTGTATAATCTCGTTATTCTGAGCAAAATTTTTGTTTGTGTTTGTGAGTTCTAAAGTTCGAAACAGACACAAGATTGCATTGTGTTTTCGAGCTCGCCACATGAGCGGCACCCCCATTTGTACCCTACCCATATTGCGGGAATGAAAAGTGGTACCGTAATTTGGGAGTCGTGATAGCGGTCTCGTTCACTACGTGTGACGCTTGTCATACTTTTATGCATTATGTACACTTGATAATTAAAAGACGCTGCTGGCCCGTCACCATTATGTTTCATGCCTTATTATTCGAACCTTGAGTTAGAAGCAGAATTTTCCGGACTTATAAATCTCTGATTGAACTTACTAGCAGTAGCAAGCTTCAGCACAAGGTTTTAAAGTGGTCTGCAGCTTAATGTTGCATTCTCATTCACTGCTCACAACGATTTTCTAACAAGTTCATGGGTTTTGCATTTTAGATTGTAGATGCGCACATTGAAACTAATGGAAACTGCTGCCGGCTACCTTACGAAAGCTGGTCAGAGGTAATCCTGAGATTACTTGTGCATTCTGCATAATACAGAAGTAATAGACTCGTAGTCAAAAATTACCAGTGATGTCCTTAAACTTGGGCAGTCCAAGATGCACACGACTTGTCATGGTCTATGAATGCCGTCGATGTCGGTGTTTCGGACGACATTATTTGCGGTTGCTCCCTCCCTCCACAGTTCCTTGGTTCGCCCCGGGGTCGCTCGAATGACGAGCTCTCTCGGGTTATCCGAAGCTGGGATTGAGAGTACGGTAACATTCGTGTACCCATGTGCGCTGCTGCCAACACTTTCATGTCCTACAGGTAACTGAGCAATGAACATAAGGTCAAGTTGTCATGTGTTGCTCCCATTTGAGAGCCCGCTCGGCGCCTCTTCAAGCTCTGGAGCCCGGGATCCTCAAGTCCACTCCGAGTTCAAACCAGCGACTTCGCACTGGGCTCACTAGAGGTGAGGACGGGCCTTGCTTTTCCCTGCTCCTTCCCGCTAAAAGAGTGTCGAAAAGCAACACATTTGCGATGTGCAAAATTGTATTACAAAATTACTGTAAAGTAAAAGAATAGCGAATTTTTGGGGCTAAGATCAATGTTCACGACATTATCCTGAGTTGATCTCCCTGCCAGCGTCTGCTACAAATTTTCGCTCCGGCCGGCTCTACCTCGCAGTCTCCCTGCCCCGGACCACGGGTCCCCGAGCTCCGTCCCGAAAATGTTTTGCGTCGGCCTGGGAGTTTTGGAATGGATAGCTCCTTGTGGTTGAAGCTTCGGACAATCCTTTGTTGAGCGAACGTTGCTGCAAGTAGCGGCAGACCATTAGCGAGCTGATTATTACATGGACGATCACACCTTGTCAATCGTATATAGCAAGGGTATTGCATCATTGTCACATTTTATCTCGAGGATAAACAATTTGGAAACCGCATATGTAAATTGCGGGAACAACATTCCCTTGCATTAGGCAAGTCTCGGAGGGTCGAGAACGTGGTCTTCTCTATATAATTATTTAAAAATGTTGACATTTCACGTGTTTGGGGCATGGGTTTTACCAGGTTGCTGACCCCTCATCCTCGTAGTCTTCTGTTGTAGTTATGCATTATAGGCCGAGCCCTTTGACTTAACGTATACTTACGTTGTACTGTCAGAGATGTTATACCAAGATACTTAGGTGTGAAATTGGTCGAGTCGTTCACCGCATTGCCGAAGGTTCACAACTTCTTACGCTGTTTTGCCGTAATGTCAGGTGAACGTATATACCACTCCATTTCGCCAAAAAGGCTTACGAGGTTTTGACCGTCTTACTTTGTCTACTTAGCTGTGGCTCATTGGTGTGTGCAGGTGTTGGAGTGCAGGACCTTGCTTACAATAGATATCGTCTAGACTCTACTCCACGCATGTACGCAGCAGCTATATGAGTTCTACCTACAACAGATACACATAACATATTGACATAAATAATGTTGCAAAACGTGAATTTGGCCACAGTCATGTTCGTGATCTTAGTTTGTTGATGTTACATGATTTCCATACTGTAGGTCGATAAGAGACGAACCCTATAATTTGTCAGCGTAAGAATTCCAAAAACTATCTAAAATAAACATTGATAATAATATGTGTTGGTAAAATTCCGGGCCAAAATTTTGGGAGGGGAGCTTTATGGTGGGCTCGAAGTTGCCCCCCGTGGCTCACCCAAAATGGCGGCATATTTTTGAGAAAAACGATTTGCTGATTTTTAAAATTGTTTCAGAAAATCGCCGAAAAATGACTAATTTTATTTGATTTGCGCGAAATAATCTGAAAATTTTGTGAAAATCCACATAAAAATTTTGAATTTAAAGTTAAAATGAAAAATTGGGCAATTTTTCGGGTTATGAGAAGAGGTCGAAATTTGTGGTGGGCTCCTCGAATGGGGGTCGCCGAATGAGTGGCTAAATATCCGCCCCCCACCCTCCAGTAAAAATAAGCCAGAGAAAATTTGATAAAACAGGTTTTAATTATTCATAGTAAGTAACTGGGCATCTTTCATTTTTAGGCAGTACCGTTCAGTCTAATGCTTCTGGTTGAAAAACATTAAAATGAACAGGATTTCCGTGTGGCGTTGCAATAGCGGATCCTGAATTTCGTGTGGGGGGAACGGTCCCCCACGGAAAACGTTTTCATGGTTCCATAGCCCGAGCTTTCCACCGAAGGGTTCAGAAATTTTTCGGTTTTGGAATAAAATAGTTTCTTCAAGTCTTTACGTAATTCATTCATTTTAAGAGAAAATACAGTTTTTAGAAGTAGTCCACAGTTTTAGCCAAAAATAGATATTTTCTGCAAAATTTTTGATGGCTGTCTGCAAGCCTTTTCTTCATATAAACATAACGATGTTTTCAGAAATAACACTAAATTTTTGGTTTTATTTCCTTTTATTGTGTTTTTGTTTTTGTTGTCGTAAATCTGCAATTACTTTTATATGAGAGTATATCATTTTGTTGTGACTAACCTAACACTAATTATTAAACAAAGAAAAATTTAACGGTTTTAGAACAACTAGGTAGTTTGCAATTTTCTGCTGGCACTACTTTTAATTTTTGGGACACATATATACTATAGCTGGCATCTTGAAAGTATCTGGTAGGGGGAAGTTGCAGGGTTGGGTAGGGCTGTCCAAGCTGCTATGAAAACTCTGCTGTGCAAATGCCCTTTTTTTTATAAAAAAGTGAGTTTAACAGTTATTGAATGTGTATATTTGTTGGTTTTTGCTTGTTGGCATTTTTGTCCTGTGCTTGCCAACTTTTGCCCATGTGCACATGGGGCAAAGATATTTGCCCCATATGGAAATATCAAAGGATCTCATTAGTTCTTATTATTTCAAATGTTTACCTAAAATTATTTATTAATTATTAATTGACAGGTTGGTTTTAAGGCATAGAAAATTGAAGATGAAATTTCAGATACGAAATTCTGATGTTTATAAATTTTGAAAGTAAATTTCGTTGACGAAATTATGCCTTTCTACCTTCCAAAAACTGACAGTTGAATTTTTAAAATTTCAAATTTAATCTAGAATTTTCATCTACATTTCTACCTTCAGCCTCAGTATTTGTATCGACTTTTATATCGACAAAGATCTTTGCATTATCCACGTTTGATAAGAAGAATTGCCAGTTTACACTAACAAATAAGAATCGCTGATATTTCATATAAAAGATCTTGTCCTATGTGCACATGGGACAAAGCTGTTGGCCCATATGCATAGGGGATTAAAAAGTCCTTTTGCCCCTTATGCTTATGGGGCAATTATACACATGGTCCCTATTATATTACACCGTAAACATACTTTAGTAACAGAAAGTATCGGTTAGCCAGACATAAGTATTGATGTTGCCCCATTGGCGCAGAGATGAAGGCCGGAGTGAGTTTAAAGTGGTGATCTCGACAGTGTGGATTAATGGGTTCGGCGCAAATCGAGTGGCAGCTCGTTGGTGGTGTCCATTTATTAGTTTCATTGACATAGTGTGATGTAATCTACATGCCGTGGCGAAACCAATTACTACCGCCTCCATCGTCACGTCGCAGACCTTTCTTGCAGTTTAGGGGATTGGATTAGTTTGATCGTTTGATGTGGAACAAATTAGTACCAGCAGTAGTGATGGTACCCAGTTTACCGGGTTTATCTCTCATTGAACTGGTGTCGAGAAACTATGTCATAGGTTACGTAATACCAGAAATAGATTATATTGAATAAGTCGTTGGAACTTTCGTTACGTTATCGCAGCAGCAAGCTGTCAAGGAGTGAGTCGGTAGCGTGTACGAATTCGTTCCATTGAGTGATAGGAAATACGTAAGACTTCAATTAAATTATACAAATATAAGGAATATATACTTTGACATCTCTCGTATATTTGACGACGATCTGAAATGAAAGCATGTTATAAATATATCTACTCAAGGCCAAACCTAGGATTTTGAAAAGTGGGTTAAAGGTCAAAGGTGCAAGAAGGTCTGACGAGCTGTCCAAAAACCTTTCGCCAAAGGTGCAAAATTTATAAGAGCGGCTGGTTTTGCGATAAAATCAGCAAAAAACTGCTTTGTCACTCCAACAGGAATGTTAGACCCCTGAGACCCTCCAGGGTTCGGCCTTGCATCTCCTGCTAACTGCTGTATTGTTTAAAAGGTGGAGGTATGAATGAACTTTTATGTTCTTTTTTTGAAGCAAAATGAAAACACAATAAAAGGAAATAAAACCAAAAATTTAAGTGTTATTTTTGAAAACATCATTTATAAAGTGAGATATTGAAAAGGTTGATAGCCACTGCAAAAATTTTGCAGAAAATATCTATTTTAGGCTAAAACTGTGGACTACTTCTAAAAAACTGTATTTTCTTTAAAATGAATGAATTACGGTAAAGACTTGAAGAAACTATTTTGTCCCAAAACCGAAAACTTTCTGCAACCCTTCGGTGACACCGAAAACAAGACCCTCATGGAAACAACAAGAAAACGTTTTCCGTGGGGGACCGTTCCCCCCACACGAAATTCAGATCCGCTATTGCAGCATACACAGGAAGTCCCTATTTCATTTTCATGTTTTTCAACCAGAAATATTAGACTGAACGGTACTGCCTTAAATATGAAAGATGCCCGTTAACACGCCGCTGAATAATTAAAATATGTTTTTATCAAATTTTCTGGCTTATTTTTACTGGAGGGTGGGGGGGGCGGTGTTGGCCCGCCTCCCATTCGGCGACCCCCCATTCGGAGGAGCCCACCACAAATTTCGACCTCTTCTCATAACCCGAAAAATTGCCCAATTTTACCATTTTAACCCAGAATTTTCAAAATTTTTTATCGCCGGATTTTTCACAAAATTTTCGTTATTTTAGCTTAAAATCAAATAAAATTAGTCATTTTTCGGCGATTTTTGCCGAAACAAACGCAAAAATCAGCAAATGTTTTCAAAAATATGCCGCCATTTTGGGTGAGCCACGGGGGGCAACTTCGAGCCCACCATAAAGCTCCCCTCCCAAAATTTTGGCCCGGAATTTTACCAACACATATTATTATCAATGTTTATTTTAGATAGTTTTTGGAATTCTTACGCTGACGGTAACAGGGTTCATGTATTGAACCCTACAGTATGCAATCATGTAACATCAACAAACTAAGATCACGAACATGACTGTGGCCAAATTCACGTTTTGCAACATTATTTATGTCAATATGTTATGTGTATCTGTTGTAATTTGAATATGCTAAGCTGCTGCGTACATGCGTAGGTAGTCTAGACGATATCTATTGTAAGCAAGGTCCTGCACTCCAACACCTGCACACACCAATTAGCAACACAGTGACATACAGCTTGTAGACAAAGTAAGACGGTAGGGTATTATGTCAAAACCTCGTAAGTCGACTTTTTGGCGAAATGGAGCGTATATACGTGCACAGTGGCAATTATCTATTACCTTCAGACCTACATTACGGCAAAACAGCGTAAGTTGTCAGGCCTTCGATAATGCAGTAAGACGACTCGACCAATTTCACCTAAGTATCTTACGTAATTTTAACATCTCTGACAGTACAACGTAAGTATACTTACGTGAAATCTATAACAATAACCTTTTTACATAACTACAACAAAAGACTACGAGGGATGAGGGTCCCGTAACCTGGTAAAACTACATACTACAAGCTTACGTGAAATTTCTAATGTCAACATTTTTAAATAATTATATACAGAGAAGACCACGTTCTCGACCCTCCGAGACTTTGCCTAATGCAAGGGAATGTTGTTACAATTTACATATGCGGTTTCCCCTAAACCGTTTATCTCGAAAAGATAAAAATGTGATTTAATAATGCAATAATACCCTTGCTATATACGATTGACAAGGTGTGATCGATCAGCAGGTGCAATAATCAGCTCACTAATGGTCAATCTGCCCACACTTTACGAAGCAGCCTTCGCTTCAACAAAGGATTGTCCGTTTCAAGCTTCAACCACAAAGGAGTATCCATTCCAAAACTCCCTTAGGCCGCACAGAAACATTTCGGGTACAGATGAGTTCCGTTGGTCCGGCAGGCAAGAAGACTACTGGTTAAGGGGCCGGGCCGGGCAGAAAAATTTTTAGCTGGGCGCTGGAACAGGGAGGATCAACTCTATGATAATGTCGTGAAAACATTGAACTTAGCTAAAAATTCACTATTCTTTTACTTTACAGTAATTTTGTAATACAATTTTACTTTTAAATGCTGTAATTTGTTGCTTTTTTCTTTTGGCGGGAAGGGCAGGGAAAAGCAGGCCCGTCCTCACCTCTATTGAGCCCGAGTGGCGAAGTCGTGGTTTTGAATTGGGAGTGGACAATGAGATCCAAACTAAGAGGCGCCAGCGAATAGGTACTCATCAGATGGGAGCCAACACATGACAACTTGACCTTATGTTCATTGCTCAGTTGTATGGGACCTGCAAAGTGTTAGCTAGCAGGTATATTTTTGTAGGTCACACGAGGTACCGTCACTTCAGTCCAGCTTCGGAATAACCCGAGAGCTCATCATTCAGACGACCCGGAACAGGTAAGACTGTGGAGGGAGGGAGCAGCCGCAAATAATGTCGTCCGAAACACCGACATCGACGGCGTTCGCCTAGACATGACAAAGTCTGTGTGCATCTTGGACTGCCCAAGTTTAAGAAGACATCACTGGTAATTTTGCTTTGATACGGGGACTATTAGCTTCTGTATTATGCAGAATGCACAAGTAATCTCAGGATTACTTACTCTGACAAACAAATCCAGCTTTTCGTAAGAGCCTTTGGCAGCAGTTTCCATTAGTTTTTCAATGTGCGCATCTGGCACAATCTAAAATGCAAAACCACATGAACTGTTAGAAATCGTTGTGAGCAGTGAATGAGAATGCAACATTAAGCTCACGGACCACACTTTAAAACCTTGTGCTGAAGCTGCTACTTGCTAGAAATTAAGTTCAAACAAGTTTATAAATCAGAAAAATTCTGCCACAACTTCAAGAGTTCAAATAATAAGGCATGAAATAATGGTGACGGGCCAGCAGCGTCTTTTATTATCAAGTGTACATAATGCATAAGAGTATGACAAGCGTCACAATTTACGTAGTGAGAACGAAGACTCGCTATCGGCTTACGCCCTCCCCAAATTGACCACCCTTTCATTCCGCTCAATATGGGTAGGGTACCAAATGGGGGTGCGCTCACTCCTCGCTCTATGTGCTTAGGCTCGAAAACACAAGCAGTGTAATTTGTGTCTGTTTCGAACTTTAGAATACAAACACAAACAAAGAATAGTTATTGCTCAGATAACAGATATATACAAACACTCTTATCATTATGCACTCTTGCCTGGCGAATTCCTTGGCATTTTTATGGGAGGGGGCTCACCCAAAATGGGGGCACAATTTTTGCGGGTTTGTGTAAAAACTGGCTAAAAATCGTTAGAATTACCAATTTAAAGCGGCTTTTAGGTAAAAAAGTTAAAATAGAGCTAAAAATCCGGTTTAAAACTTAAGGCAAAAATGGTAAAATTTGGCAATTTTTAGGGTTATGGGAAGAGGCCGGAATTTACGGAGGGGCTCCTCGAATGGGGTGGCGGCGCCTCTCCCTCCTCCAACTAGGAATAAGCCAGCTTGCTATCATCAAGAGTATGCCACTAGGCAAGCTCTATGTTATCAGACCAGAAACTATGCTATGCAAGCTAACGGCCCACCCCCCGCAAATCAAACCCGTGGCGTGATCCCCCCCCGCAAATCAGTACCTAGTCGAAACGGGGGTACGTTCACTCGCTCTACGTATGTGCTTAAGCTCGAAAACACAAGCACTGCGTGCGCGAATTTTGTGCCGGCTTTGAGCTTTGGAACACAAACATAGCGCTCAAAATTCTTTGAAGTGATGTGTCTGATATGCGGGGGGGGGGCCGTTAGCGAGCAGAGCATAGTTTTTGCTCTGATAACATAGAGTGTGCCTAGTGGCACACTCCTATATTATGTACTCTTGCTATCATTTGTGTAAAGTGAGTTTTGCAATCATTTACATACACATATATAGTACAAGAATAGAAATGCTCCGGTGGAGCATGAAAAATGCAATATGGGTGACATTAGGTTGTAAATGGACAGAGGACTAGGTTTTAAAACGTTAATATGGTAGGGGCAGGTTGTAAATGCCAGGAGGACTAGGTTAAAAGCGCACTAATATGGACCAGCTTCGCTGAACAACCCATATTCGCGAAAACTGTCCAGAGTTTCTATCGGCTACTGCTTGCTGTCGATATTGACAGTTCTTCAGAAAATTGTACGATTTGTCAGCATGGCCTGCAAGTATATATATGTGTCGTGCTCCTTATTATACAACTTAATAATACACGTACCTACATAATGTCAACTGCTTTTCGCATCAACTTAATACAAAATTCTGCGCTGACACTGCAGAAAAAACACCTAGAACACCTTTCTACCAGAACTGCATTGTTTATTTGGAATAAGCTTTAATATTTCAAAATCGTCCCGCTTGCTTTGAAAGCTGAAGAATGCAGATCTTACTCGTAATGTCATGTGAAGAGATAATCGATAAAACAGCCACGTATTCACGGATCCACAAGGGATACAAAGAAATCAATAAAATATCAGTCCAAAACGTGAATACCCAAAACAATGTTCACCTTTCTTCCACTACCGGTTTCGGGTTCTCAGACGACCCTTCGTCAGGTGGATCCTGTCCCTTCGGCGCTGCTAAATTTCAGGAAATGGGAAGGTCGGGGACAAAGTTATTGACTGGGAGACAGGGAGGGACCGCGATACAGATGTCCGGGAAGCTCCAGGTGCCTCGGGACGATTTGGGGGCAAAGTTCTGATTCGGGGGGCCAGGGGGGCGGGCCGGGACTGTGACACAAATGTTTGGGGGGCTCTAGGGGGCTCAGGACGGTCTTCGACAGAATGGATGCTAGTAAATCCAGACCCCGGGGCGGGGACTTGTTGAAACGAAGAATATGTTCCCAATTGATTCCAAAAGGATAGTCAGTGAAAAGTTGGCTGATCCATTGTTTTTCTTTCTTCTTTCTGCAAGTTTCTTCTTCGGCAAAGTCTATTACTGTCACTCTTAAATCATTTAAATGATGGTTGTGGTTTCTGAAATCACAAGATACAGGTTTACTAGCATCCATTTTGCGGATATCGTGCCTGTGGCCATGAAATCTTTGGGAGAGGGAATTTCCACTTTCCCCCACGTACTGTGACGAACACCCATCTATCTCCGCCAAATACACTATTCCAGTACTTTTACAGTCAAAATTTCCCCTGATTGGGTATTCCAGACCAGTGACAGAGCTCTTGAATGAGCTCATCTCCTTGATGGCGGGACAAAGAACACAGTTTCGGCTACATTTGGAGGTACCACCGGGCTCGTTAGCTCGGTTTGTTGTATCAGTGCCAGGCGTGGGAAGCTTGGCACTGACAAGAATATTACGCAATTTCGGCGGTGGCCTCCAAAATAGTTTGATCTTAGTGTTCAGTCCAGTCAAGAAATGTTCATGTCGCTGCAAGATATTCCTGACGCCATCTAGATCGGGATGGTAAGGTAAGACAAGGCATAGTGTCTTTTCCTCGTTTTCTGGATCTGGTGGGGCCTTCACTGATAGCAACTGTTCTCGGCTACATGATAGGGCCTTCGCAATTCTGCGCTGAACCTTGCCTCTCGGGTACCCTCTTTTGACTAGATCTTCTTTCAGTTGGGCACACCGAGTCTTGGCCGTACTAGGATCAGAACAGATGCGGCAAATCCGAAGGGCTTGACTGTAGGCAATAGGCAACTTGTGCTGGAGAGGATGGCATGACTCGTAGTGAAGATATTGCCTAGTGTCAGTGGGTTTCATAAATAGATCGGTGACAATTTGGCCGTTGCGTAGTTCCACTGAGACATCCAGGAAGTTGACTTTGGTAATTCCAACGTCAACTTCCAGCTTGATGCTAGGGATAAGGCCATTCGCTAGACGCAGAAACCTGTCTAATCCATCTCGGGAGCCCTTCCAAACATTAAAGACGTCGTCAATGTAGCGCCACCATGCTATGGGCTTTTCTTCGGCCATAGAAAATAGCTTCTTCTCGAAAGCGTAACCCATGAAAATGTTGGCATAGTTGGGGGCCATCTTTGTACCCATTGCAGTGCCCTCTCTCTGGGTGTAGAATTCGCCATTAAATTCGAAGACATTGAGGGTCAGGACTAGGTCTATAAATTTCAGAATCATCTCGGTCGGATAACGGGCATCAGACCTGGAATTCAGAGCCTCCTTACAAGCTTCTCGTCCCAGATGGTGTGGAATGTTCGTGTAGAGGCTTGTTACGTCGGCCGTGGCCAAAATACAGTCAGGTGACACGGTAAGGGCTCCAAGTTTGCGTAGAAAGTCAGTTGTATCCTGGATGAAGGAAGGGATCTGGCGAGCCAGAGGTTTAAGCTGGGAGTCCACGAAACCACTGATTTTCTCAGTGGGGCAACCATTTGCAGAAATTATAGGTCTCCCAGGACATGGAATCTTCTGTTTGTGGACCTTTGGGAGGAGATAGAATCTGTCAGCTTTGGCGTCTTCAGGAGTCAGCAACTGAAGCTGCTTCTCACTGAGTGCGCCACGAGCATGCCAATCCTCCCACGTAACCGGTATGAGTGTATATGTTCTGCAATGCATGAAACCTGTCAGTTAGCACATATAATTAGTTTTTCAGATAGACCTTACGATTGTACGTTTTCCAGTGATTGATTCTACAACCTTCTAAAACTGTATTCCAAAAACGGTATACTTAGTCTTTTAGGTAATGGTAGGCAAATCAGTTACTAACTTCTCTATTTACTGTAGGTGAAGGAAACTCATACAGCACGGTTTGCAATGCTCTGCCGCACTTGAGTGCAAACTTTCGGACGATTGCAACTTACCTGTAACTAGTTATAGGCCGTGCTGTACTTCAGCAGCACTCTACTGCAGCGCAACCAGATGCAAACTTTACTGTAGGTGAAGGAAACTCATACAGCACGATTTGCAATGCTCTGCTGCACTTGTGTGAAAAATTTCGGACGATTGCAACTTACCTGTAACTAGTTATAGGCCGTGCTGTACTTCAGCAGCACTCTACTGCAGCGCAACCAGATGCAAACTTTACTGTAGGTGAAGGAAACTCATACAGCACGATTTGCAATGATCTGCCGCACTTGTGTGCAAAATTTCGGACGATTGCAACTTACCTGTAGCTAGTTACAGGCCGTGCTGTACTTCAGCAGCACTCTACTGCAAAGCAATTAGGCGCAAACTTCACTGCCAAAAAAGGAGACTTGTATGGCATTGATTTCCAATGCTATTATTCTGCACCTGCCTACAGAATTTCAGACGATTGCAAGATTTCTGTAGTTAGTTTTAGGCCGTGCTGTACTTCTGCAGCACTCCACTGCAGTGCAACGACATAGTAACATCGTAATAAGTATACGGAACGTATCTATAATAGTTTGTAATGTCCTCAACTATCTGTATGCCGAATTTCAAATACCAGTGACGAATGAATAACTTGTTATCGAAGGTGCTGTGTTTGGGGCAGCACATACAGCACGGTTGAAGCTAGAGAGTGCACCAACTAACATAGCTACAGTTCCCCCTTACTACAGACATAATTTTCACCAAGTTTCATATGTTTAGCCGTTTACAGTAAGTCTACAGACAGCGTGCTACGGTTGCTGCATAATAGTACAGCATGATAGCAGCACCGCACAGAGTTGCGACTATGCTCATCGTGTTCAGCGACCCTGATAACCCTTATGCGTCCCACTATATTGCCCAAAACAGCATATTTAGGCCTATTTTTGACTATTTTCTGTGGAGTTGGGACTTGCTATTTGCTATTTGGCCGGACCAACTTTGGGCCGGCCGCCAGAATGATCCTGGCCAGATATCAAAAATCGCCCTCGTTAGGACATATAAACCCTTCCGTAGATCCTTATGCAACAAACCACGTCTCTCTAGCGTCTTCCCTGAGTCCTGTAGCTTTGACAAAAAATTGGCCATTTTTGGCCATTTTTGGCCATTTTAGCGCCAAGTCCACTTTTGGCCGGCCATACAGATGGCTGGCCGGGCCGGGCAGCGAAAAAATATCAAAAAGGTTCACTTTCGGGGTATATACGTTCAGAAAAACAAAACTTCACATGCTGAAAATGCCCAGATCGTTCTAACACTCCGACAGAAAATTGCATTTTTCCAAGCGTGACTTACACGGAAAAAACAAAGGGACCTAACTTGCCCGGAAGCGAAAATTTTCAAAGTTGGAAATTTTGACCAAAACTTTTTTGCTACTTGTAGTACTCGTCGTGTAGATTCCAACGATACCAAAATTGTCCAGTTTGGTTGAGTATTTAGCTGGCACGGAGCTCGAACGGGTCTCCAAGGACCGCACTGAGCCTTTTACACCCATATTATAGGGGAGCGCTATCGCGCTCCCCTATAATAATGGTTAAGCTTATTCGAATTCGAGTTCGAATTCAAACTTAAGTGTGGTTCTGCTATGACTGGCTTGCTCAATCATTTGACAAGTAATAAAATAGCTCCTCCGGAGCATGAAAAAGTAAAATGGATGTTGGTGAGGTTGTAAAATCAAGAGAGGACTAGGTTGTGGGCGAATTAATATGGGCACAGCTTCGCTATCGCGCCCCTACATAATTGGTACACTAAACGAACAGCTGCAGTTCGACCCTTTGAGACGCGGATTTTTAGCCTACGCATTTGCTGCCGTGACATAACTTTCTTTCGTCAATTTTCTTGCACACTCTTAAAAATGGCTTGTCTGTCACTCTGTCATTCGGTTTTTCTACGATCAAGGAAAAAACACTACTACACCTTTTTAACCTATTTGCCTATATATTATTTGGTATGTATTTTTCAGCGTGCGCAACCTTCCTTTGCCATTATTCTATTAAATATAGAACGAAACCATGAGAGGGCACCCTCTATTATCAGAGCAAAAGCACTCAAAACGACGGCTAAAAGGGAATCCCAAAAAATATTTCACACAAACAGTTGCATAAAAAAGGAATTCGTACGTTCATCTAAAATGATCTTAGAATTGAAGATTTCAAATTCGAATCAAATAACTTTTCAGAGTAGCAAATACTATCAAAACAATTTCACCGGATAAATTTACTGGTAAGAAATGCCATAAATTTATCTCCTAAGGCAATCTGCAGGAAGGCAGACTGTCCCTGGAGCTTCAACGGGCTCAGCTCCAAGGACAGCTCTTCGTCCGTTGAAGTCGTCCCCATGCTGAGGCCATCCTGAAACAATAAAGAAAACGAATAAAAAATACAGAATAAACCTAGCATACAAAAACGAACAAATTATCTAATGTTGACATTGTATGGACATAACACACTTAAATTCACCAAAATCTCTAGAACACAGCGGTTTTTAAGCAAATTCAGGGGCCGGGATTTACAGTTTTGGCCATTTTAAGCCATTGTTTCTGAGAGTTGTTAAAACTATTGCTAGTTTTAACAAGATCTGTGTTAATGTGAATAATCTGATGTTGGCGTTGTTCCTTGCCTATCGGCCTTACACTTTCTGGCAATTGTAGCAAAGTTAAAATTTTTGACGGAACACCACCCTGTATTTTTCTGTAACAACAAAAATATATACTTCCAATTTACAGGCTGTATCAGACAAAATGTTTAAGAATCATTAGACAAAGCATATTGCTAGAAAAGCATAGAATATTCCTTACACCTGCTGCCAAGACAGTACCATCAGCAGTCAATGCAACCAAATTACAGGAATTGACACAGACTTGGACAATCTAGAAAACTAGAAAATCTAGAAATCTAGAAATCTAGATCTAAATTAAATTAAATCTAGAAAACAAATAAATATATCAGGCCAAAACGTGAACACCCAAAATTACAGACCCACCTTTACTCTGCGACCGGTTTCGGACCACGGGGATCCTTCATCAGGCAGTTCCTGTTGCTTCGACGCTTCCTCCTCTCCGATAAAGTTAAAGGACGCAAATGTTGAAAATTGGGAGTCGGGGGGACGACGGGGGGATGGGACGTTGTCGGGACACCGGGGGGAGGACTGGGGAGCAGGACCGGTGGCGGGAGGGTAGGGACACCTTGGGAGGGCAAATCAGCAGTAAAATGGATGCCAGTAACGTAAGACTCTGCTGGTTCCGGCGGGGACTTGTTGAACCGCAACTGATGTTCCCAATTAATTCCAAACGGATAGTCAGTAAATAGTTGGCTGATCCATTGTTTCTCTTTCTTCTTCCTTTCAATTTCGTCGTCAGCAGAGTCAATAATTCTAACACGTAAATGGTCCAATTTATGATTATGTTCTCTGAAATCACAAGAGAGCGGTTTACTGCTGACGACGAAATTGAAAGGAAGAAGAAAGAGAAACAATGGATCAGCCAACTATTTACTGACTATCCGTTTGGAATTAATTGGGAACATCAGTTGCGGTTCAACAAGTCCCCGCCGGAACCAGCAGAGTCTTACGTTACTGGCATCCATTTTACTGCTGATTTGCCCTCCCAAGGTGTCCCTACCCTCCCGCCACCGGTCCTGCTCCCCAGTCCTCCCCCCGGTGTCCCGACAACGTCCCATCCCCCCGTCGTCCCCCCGAGCCCACCGACTCCCAATTTTCAACATTTGCGTCCTTTAACTTTATCGGAGAGGAGGAAGCGTCGAAGCAACAGGAACTGCCTGATGAAGGATCCCCGTGGTCCGAAACCGGTCGCAGAGTAAAGGTGGGTCTGTAATTTTGGGTGTTCACGTTTTGGCCTGATATATTTATTTGATGTCCTTGCATCCTTGTGGATCCGTGAACAGGCAGCTGTTTTTACCTTTATCAATTAAATCTAGAAAACAGACAGAAAAGTACTATGCATTAGACGTAACACAAGATATCTGTAAAACAAAAGTGTCAACAAGCTAGACTGGTTACATTTTCTGGGCATTACCTCGATTACCCCCCCCCCCCCACTCAAAATTCTTAAAAATTGATCAAATAAGCTAAAATTTGGTATAGGTATGTTTTCGACCACGTTGAGTTCAAATATCGCAAATTTGTTTGATTCCGTGAAATTCGATTTTATCAGATTCGCAAGGGGAACCGAAAAATTTTGTCTTCGATTTTGCTGAAAAAATGTATACAGGTGTTTTCTGTGTCGCTGAACACGAATCACGAACACGAAGTCCGTTTTTGGTTCATCGTTTGTTAGCTCAGCGTTAGCTTACAACTTTAGTTTATAGCAAACTAACGAATTGCTGAATCGAAAAACGGACATCAGATTCGTGTTCTGCGGCACAGAAAACGCCTATACACAACTTTTAATCGAAGACAAAATTTTTTAGGTTTCCATTGGTCCCTCTCCCCTTGCGAATCGAAAAAATCGCATTTCGCGAAATAGAAAAATTTTGCGATATTTGATCTCAGCGTGGTCGAAAATATGCTTGCTCTTACCAAATGTTAGCTCAATTGGTCAAATTTTAAGAATATTCAGTAGTGGGAGGGTAATCGAGACAAAGCCCCATTTTCTGGATAAAAACAGAAATAATTTAGAACTATACTTCGGCGGTCGGACCAGATGTGGTTAATCTGGCAATCTGAGGCTTCAGATTTGGTCCCCATAGGATGACACTGTCTCTGGAGCCAGTCGTAGCAACTGAAGACTGTTTCTCGTGTTGTGCTACAAACAGAAGAACGGGAATGTTGCGCTCAGAGTACAGGTAAAAAACAGGGTAGCTGTTATAGGACATGCTCGACCTCAGGTCAGACTTAGACTGAGTTGACACTGCGATTGGCAAAGCTAAGATCAGAAACAGTTGATGTTGACTTGACCAGGTCAGATCAGAATAGAAATCAGGCTGTTCAGGGTCTGTGACTCTCACTCAGCTTATACGTCTGAATCTAGCGGCTATCCAGCTATCTTACTGCTAATTCCTTACTCAACATACGTAGTTAAAAGCAAGGATTAGTTAGTTAGCAACCTAGCACTAATTAGTAGTAGAGTACATAAAAACAGGATGAAAAGCCTCAGAATCAATGTATCTTAGCAAGCAAAACCCATCACACGCACACTAAAGGTTGGCCAGTCTTAGCTCTTTCCTTCGCAGACTAGACCGTTTTCACTGATTCGTTCGCTGTATGAGTTCCAAAATTCAAAATAAAACAAAATTTTGACGAACACTAATGTTGTGCTCTCGAGCTTGGCAGATGAACACAGAGCGAGTGAGCTTACCCCCGTTTCGACTGTATATCACTTGGAGAGGGGAGAGGGTCTTCACTCAAGGCCGCACCCAGGGGGGGGGGTTCAAGAAGGTCCAGACCCCCTTTTGGGGTGACAAAATGGAAACGTTTTGCTATTTTTATGGCAAAACAGCAATAGTTTTCCAACGTGCTGTTTTTGGACAATAATGCAAAAATTCTTCAACTTGACCCCCGCTGCATTTTACCTTAGACCCCCTTCTCAAAATCCTTGGTGCGGGCCTATGTTCACTAATCCAATTTGTTGGAGAGCGGGAGACCGTTAGCATACAGAAATGGTGCAACATATTCTTATAACTCCCTTATTGAGCACTGTATTAAGTATTAAGTACAAAAATTTGGCAATTTAAAATGGAATTCATGATACAGTAGTTATACAGTGAAAATAGAAACAGCCCAACCAGTGTTGTATAAAAGTGATTATTTAGCAAGTGACACGTAAAGTAAAATAGTAGTTATTTAGTACACGAAAGTACTGACATGTCAGCTAACAGTCTAAACATTTAAACGGAAACTTCAACAGAAGCTCCTAGTGCCCCAAGGAGTTAGTAGCATTACCAGTTTCTTTCTAACCCTCTGAAGTTATTCCAATCGTACTATGTGGCCTAACGTCTAAATGATGGTAACGTAATTCACAAAAGGGTCAAAATCATTTTAGTCCTAAGTTTATCTTCATTTAAATCCTAAGTCCTATCATCTTTATTCAAACAAATGAACGAAACACACTTTTGAAAGTAAGCCCTTGCAAAATTTCGTCCATGAGGTAACTGTGTGTACAGTGCAAGTGGTAGTTCAACACAGATAGTGTTAAAGGCAGGATTAAAATTATACCCTCACCAGAGAGCGCTAGAAGTGCACCACATATAGAACAGAGTCCTATAACTCAATGTACCATACTGCTCCACATCTTTATCCATTGATTCCAGCGTATCCGAAATCGCTTTCTCTGCGCTGCACTGTGCTGATAGTGGTCTATTAAAAATAGAAACAAGAAACTGCCGCAAATGAAATTCCATAATTCGCAAGAAAATAAAATTTGTGTCAAATAAAATGCGAACCCAATTTTTTCATGAATAAAACAGACTAAATTAATTTTCCATTAGAAAGTAATAACGAACGTGGTTTCTCCAAAAATCAAGAATTTCAGGCTTTTAAATATCGACAGAAAAATAGCTGAATTTACTCAGGTGTGGTAGGTATAAAAAATCTTAAAAAATGTGCAACCATCCAGGCTTTATAGTGGAGTGGGTGAGAAAAAAAGACAAAGGAAGGTGGTTGCGCCCGCAGAACACAAGATACACAGTAAATATATACAAAAACAAATACGTAAATTACAAATGTCATGCCTTTATTCCTTGATCCTTTGATCCTTATTCTCTGGAAATCCATTCTTTCTTACCTACGTATGGGTGGGAAACTGCCCAGATCCGTCATCAGGTTAAGCAGGGGCCTGACCATGATGGGATAGGCCATCAGTTCCACAGCAGTGGGACGCCGGTTGGGCTCCAGGTCCAACAGATCATACAGAAGGGATCGCAGGGCACCGGAGTAGGAATCACTGATCGGATCACAGTCCCCTCGGACAATCTTCAGAACCAAGGCTGGAAGAGTCTAAAATAGCTATTAAATTCATAATATATAAGCAGGCCACACAAGCAGTTGTTATGAGTACTAATAAATCTTTGTTGAATTCCTACATGTGCATAAAGCTTGAATGACAAATGTTTACAAAATTAGAAGTATATACATGCTTTAGATAGGAAACGCTAAAAACGCTTTAGGAAACGCTAAAAATTCTATTTCAAGAAAGCAAAACATTCTGCAAATATGCACAGTGGATTTTGTTTATTTTTCTTTATAACAGCTATCTACATTTAAGAGAGGGGGAGAAAGTAAGGGTGAAATCAAAACTTCTTCATGAGAGATCTGTGTCCTAACACATGGGTACGGGTACAGGCAATCATTCCCTGATTTTAGAACGTTTACCTTTCTGCTCGCCGAGACTCGACTCGAACCACCGGCCTTCAAGTTGAAAATTAGTTCCAAACAATTCTGTGTCTCTCAGAAATCTTAATAAAGACTACTTACTGCATACAATAACCACAAAAAGTATACGTAAAACTAACGCTTTACCTCGGCTCGGAATGCCTGTTTCAGTGTGGCCAACTCGTACAGGACACAACCAAGAGCCCAGATGTCGCTTTTGCTGTTATATCTGATGGAGAATGTCGATAGATGAAAGGAAAACTAGCAACAAATAAATAAGTATAACCTAACTTCAGTTTGATCAAACTGAAACGACTGAAAAGCATAGCTCTAGGATCTAAAAAATTATCCGTAAACTCAGAAAATCCTTAAATTGTATATCAATCGATTTAACAAAAATTTGTTCTTATTTGTATTATATTTGTAAATAAATATTTATCCATGAAAAGGTAATGTCAGGTTTGCTTGATAAAAATTATATCATAAACAATAATCAGTCAAAAAGGATACGGTTTCCCTTGACAGAGCTCAGGCGATAAGATTGACGGGGTTCCGATCAACTGAAATAAATACTTCATAATATCAGAAAAAATTAAAAACAAATTGTAACCAAATGAATCACCACAAAAAATTGGCAACAATCAATGGAATATTTTGCATAAAGCCTTCATTGGCATGTCTGTCTGTCTGTTCTTGGTCACTAAGCCCGAAGGCTATTAGGAGGGGTCATCCTTCTAGAATTTAGTGCAACAATTTAGTAAATAATTTAGAACCTACCGTAGATGCTTTGCTTTTCGTCAGTACTTTCGAGATACCAAAATCTGACAGTTTACAGATTGATTTATTCTGATTCATAAGGATGTTCTGAGTTTTTAGATCTAAAATTGGAAAAAGCTTTCTATATTCCATAAATATCCGGCAACGAAGGACATAAAAACTATCTCAAAAGTTAACTATATCAATTTGACGGTGACTGTTAAACAAATTTAATCAATTGTAAACCCACAACTTCCAGAAATTTTTACCTCTATGCAGTATTTGCTTGACGTGAAGATGATGCAGAGCCAGGACAATCTGAGCAAAGTACCACAAAATTTCCTGAAAAACGAAATCCCAAATTCTTCAATTAAAATTACCAAATACTCATAACAATCGGTGAAACATTTTATTTCTTTATTCTACGACATCATTCTCCTAAGTACCAACTAAAGCTACGCAGACTCTATTTTTGCCGAAGAAAAAAGCAAAAAATCTGACGCTACCTCTTCAGACAACAGAACGCTGTTTCTGTCACGAATAAAGTTGGTAAGGGAACCTCCTAGAAATATAACACAGTATCAACCACAGCCAACAAGAGAAAATAAAATCGCTCATATCAACCAATCAAATTAAATAATGCAAAACGTCTGCCCAGCAGTCACTAAGGCAAAGCCAGTCCAAAGCCCACTGGCTCCCTCCCTGCCACAAAGTCTTGCCTCGGAGACTATAGGATTGCCGTTTTACATTACTTAATACAAACGCTTGGATCACTAACGAATCTGCATGCCAGCCCACAATTACTAACTATTAATCAATAAAAGCTGAGTTTTAGGTTCAGCTTGCAGTCCAAAAACAAACTTAAACAGTAAGCATAACTGCTCGTTACATTGAACTTTTACAATAAAAATTTATCACTAAATAGTCTACAATTAACTAATAGTATAGTAGTTTGAACAAACAGTTGCTATTTCCTGTTAAAGTGGTCATAAGGAGTTCTTACCGGACGCGTACTCCATCACAATACAAAGGCAATTTTCTTCAATGAAATGCTCGTAGAATCCGATAATGTTAGGATGAGTCAGCATTTCCAACACCTCAAAAATACAGCATGGATAAAAAGCAGAGAAATACTCTTACATAAAATAACATTGGAAATAAAAAAATTCTGCAGATTTGAAAAATATGTCTTGTAGTATTCTCGTTTGATGGTGATTTCATAGTCCCATTCGCAAGTAAACGCCCGTAGACGCACGTCGACGTCCATTTACGCACGTCGACTGCATAGACGCGCGTCGGCCAGCGCCTACGGGCTATACTGCCATGCTTAATATTTGGAGGGTCGACGCGCCTCGACGTTTCTAAATGTAGCATCTCGCCTAGGCGCCATGTTAAAACTAGAAGCGCGTAGCGCGTCAACACGCCCATTCGTAGCACGCCAGTTTACGCGCATCGACGCACGTCGACGCGCGTTAGTGCGCGCAAAATATTATTGATGTTTGTTGCGTGTGCGTGCGTTGATGCGCGTACATCTGCGTTCGCGACTATGAAGGCACCTTAAGGCACTAACTGGAAGAAGTCAACCAAAATACCATCACAAGCACTACATAAAAATAAATGCATTTTTATGCAGTAATACTGAAATAATATTGCAGAAATAGGTACATGAACTTCTCTAAGGGCGGCCTGTCGTTCGGTGGTCGTCATGCAGTCCACCGGGATCTGTTTGATGATCACCTTTCCTCCTCCGTCAATTCGGCGACACAGAAATACTGACCTAAAAACAGAAAACATAAACAAATAAAACATGCGAAATAAAACAAAAAATAAACAAATAAAACATCAGTCAAAAGCGAGGACAAAACAGAAGGTTTGGCAGTGGTAGAACAAGAGCTGAACTCTGGTTTTCGATTCAGCGTTTCGTGAGCTCTGTATATGCTTACTTGTACAACTTATACTTTTACTGCTTTCATGATTCCCCTTTTGATGATGGACAACTGAAGACTCTCCGTTTGGAGTTGTATATGATTTAAATAAGAAGAGTCATGTACTACCGAAGGTCCGTGTATGATGTACCCAATCAGATGTCAGCAAACTTCTTGAATTTGATTGGCGAATTACACAGATAGAGATGCCCTACAAATGGAGGTCTTTTTGAGCCCACCCTTGAGCTACCGTAATCCAAGATTGGTAAGCTTCTTGCAATCTGCGGGTCGACTTTGCAATTCCCTCCCAGCCCTAACTATTGATTTTTTGACCAATAACGTTAGCATTTTCTATGGATGAATGAATTTTCTATGGCTAATGAATTCAAAAATCTAAGAACTTCAAAATTTTAAAACATTTTTAAAAATCTTAAGTTTTAAGTTAGTGAGGGGGACTAAGGGGATCAAAAATTTTTGTCCCCGAACTTGCATACAGGGGTATTCTGGGGCGCTGCGCACGAATCTGAAATCCGTTTTTCGATACAGCTTTTTGTTTCAGGATAAGCTTAAATCTTAAGCTGACAGCTTTAACTTACATATATTACACTAACAAAACGCTTTATCGATAAAAGGATTTCAGATTCGTGCTCAACGCCCCAGAAAACCTTGTATCCAAGTTTTCAGCAAGGTCGGGGACAAAAATTTTTTTGATTCCCTTGGTCCTCCTCATCAACTTAAATTTAAGATTTTTTAAACACTAGTTTATTAGATTTATTTCTTTATTAGATTATTTTTGAATTCATCAGCCTCCAGCATTCATCCATAGAAAATTTTGAAGTTACTGGTAAAAAATTCAAAATTTAGGGCTGGGGGAATTGCGCAAGAAATCCCAATTTGCTGGTCTAGGTTATAAACTCTAGCCCCCTTCCATGCTTTGTCGACAGCGGACAAATTTTATATTTTTAAGCACTGTACTTTAATAAATAATAATAAAAAGAAACCGAACCGGCGAACCCCTTGCTGGCTCAAACCAAAACGTACCCTTGAGCTCCACGGCCAACATTCTTAAGCTTCTCATACTTTTCCATAATGGCTACTGTCACTTTATAGACAATGTAATTATAGTAATATGGAACACAGCTAAAACTGAATGTTTAAATACTAAATTTGAATTTAATTCAGCCGTCAGTGGACCAAGCTTATAATAACTTCACGCACACAAACGGAATAAATTTGAATGGGACATCCGTTCCTAGCACTTAACTTAATTTCCCAAAAAATCAAAATCTTTGAAGATCGCAACAAAAATGCAAGACTGAATGCGAAATATCAAAGCCATTTAGAACGATTATCAGCAGTTTTTCGGATTTTTGGCAAATTACTTCGAATATGTACCAAAAAATTTGAAATTTTTGGATACATTTTTGGCTTAATCGGTAGAGCGTTGGCCTAGATCTCCAGAGGTTGTGGGTTCGATCCCCACCTCAGGCCCGAATTTTTCGGGTCGGAGGTGCTGTAGCGGCAATCTTTAGTTTCGTTTGTTCTTTCATTTCTGACAATTAACCGTTTAATCGGACCTCTTTAGCATTGACACCCATGGCTTATGTAGCTGCGAATTTGCTGTCTCTTGTAGCCAACGTCCAAAACCAGGTCCACCGTCCACCTAACCTCTCTCCAGAATATCCTATTGTTAAAGTATGGTCTCAGGGTTTTGCAAATTAAAATATTCGTCGCAATTACATTATTAATTAATGGATAGCTCCGCTATGCAGTGCTGCAGATAGTCATTATCAGAGATTAATTATCCAATAAATTAATCCTACGAGTATTCTAAAATTACGGAAACAGAAACGTGAACAATAGATTATACGTTGCACCAATGAAGCAAAAAAATTAATGCATAAAACATCACATGATCGATAAGTATATGCCGAAACTTAAAGTGGCAACAATTACAACCTAGTCTCCACTTTGCTCCTTTTATCTTTTGAACATGAGGGTAAAATTACATGCACTGAACTCTCGCACTCGCACGAAGTCAGGAGTGACAACTCCAATCCTGACCACATCTGTGGAATTGCATTACGCCCGAACACAGCCTCCTGTTACTTTCCCCATCATAGTGTTCGCTATTTAACGACCAAGCCATCAAGACACTCTTTAAACTCGAAGCAATAACACAAGTTAAAGATTTAACTCTGTCGGGAATCAAACCGCGGATATCCCAAACTGCAGTCAGGCGTGCTAACCACTACAGTACTACACCACGCAACCAGGAGAGATGAGCACATAATTCCTATATCATTGGTGCTCTCTGTACACAAAAAACTCGGCCACATAACATATGCCTGGTTAACCTCAGTTCAGATATGGTTTTGAAAAATAGAGTTACTGATTAACGGTATATTATGCTTTCCTTCCTTTACAATTTCATCAACTAAGTAATATACAAGTAATTAGTTCAACCTTCAGGTGCAAGCATCGTTAACATAGTCATAAAACAACCCCAACAAACGCTACAAGAATTTGAAGAACAACACATTTACTGAAGCAAGAACACATAAATACGACATCACAACAAGAAAGCTCTAAAATCACTAATTAACATGACTAATACTTAAAACATTAATTTGGCTTTAATGCAGTCTCAATTTCTTCAGCGCTGAGAATATTCAGAAGACGAAGTCCCTCTATCAGCTCCAGTTTGGCGCCTCCAACAAACTGATGTCGCAGGAAAATAGGAAGACCTTTTCGACCTTTCTTCATGGTATAAAGAGGAACCCGAGATGTACCCAATACCTGAAATAAGTCATAAAATGTATACAAACAGTATAGCGTTTCCAACCATTGCAACATTTGTGTAAGCGTTCCTTAGTTTCAAAAGTACCCAAGAGATAAGACAAGTCTGGGTACAGGGGTGGATACAGGGGGACCGCCCCGTGGCCATTTGGTGGTAGGAAAAATTATGAAGAGAAATAGGGAAAAGGGCAGAAAACCAGAAAATTTCGCGCCTTCGGCCCGAGTTTTCAACATTTTAACGGCATATACTGCATTTATAAAGAAAGAGCTTGAACTGCATCAGATTTTTCGGAGAAAATAACTATTTTTGCCTAAAAATATGTAGTATTTTACACATTTTCTCAATTCTTCAAAATGAAATGAATTAACGATCAGAAGACCGATTCTATCTATTGCAAAAACAAAAAATACTTCAACTTCTGGGAGGCTCCGTCCCCAGACCCCCGGTGAAAAACTTTTTCCTGTCGCCAAATCCTGGATCTGCCAGTGTGAATGGCTGTATTAATAATGTGCATTATAATTTTTTCCATTCGTGGTATAAATGCGACACAACCTACAGTACATTTCATGAAATCCAGGACTGGTGGCGTAATTTCCAAATTGGCGAAAACAGCAAAATGTCGCGAAGTATCAGCGATTTTCGCCAAAGTTGGCGAAAACTCCGAACAAAGTTGGCGAAAAAAACAAGAATTGTCGCCAATTACACAAGACTTTTCGCCAATTTTTGCCGTAAATTGCCATCACTTTGCGATATTTCGCCAATTTGGAAATTACGCCACCAGTCCTGGATTTCATGAAATGTACTGTACATGTGTATATATTGGCATATAGGTAATACCCGTTCTGAAATCTAAAAACGCACAAGCATAGCACACGAAATTTTCTGATCCACTAGGTCCATAGGAAAGGTATTTCAAACTACCACTCAGCACCCTGCAACTCCAACGCTAAGAGTTAGCAAACTCAGTACAAATAGAGAAAATATTTTTTGCAACTTTCTGACCTCCATTCCCCAATGGACAGCGTCCAATGCCCGGCGTTCTAGGGCAAAGAAATCCGCCTCAGAGAGAGGCAGATGATAAAGATGAAGACAGAAGCCGGATTTCTGATCCAAACTGGACATCAGATAATCAGCCTCAGTGCAGGAATGCTTTCCGAGATCCAGATTAATCTCTTCGCTTAGCTCTCGATTAACACAATCCAACCAGGTCTCGCCCGGATCCACAAAACCACCCGGAAATCCCAGCATCCCATCGTGGCGAGCAATAGTCTAAAGAATTAGATGGTACAAGAGTGAGATTGGAAAACAATGCCATGTGTTTGAAAAAATTAAAAAACAAACTCCAAGCTGAAATACAAATTTAATCTAAGCCATTTCTTAACGAGCAGCTCTCCACGATACAACTCATAGTAATGCAAACAGTGTCAACAGTTTAGCGACAAATATAGGAATCACTAAATGAAGTAGTCACTGCATTAAAGCAGTCAGCACTATCGCACTAACGTCGTTCTATTGACTTAATCTTAATCTCCGCAACAATTGCGGCTATCGCACTAAAAATTCAATCAATTAAAATATCCAACCTATAATACGTATATCTCTGTTATCTTCACTATGAAGCCATCATGTTACTAATGATTTCAAAATTATTGTATTAATACGGATATGGTATTTAAGCATTACACCTACCATGACAAGATGTCTGGCAGGGAATGATTCCAGGACCCGTAGGGACGTCGGCGCGTGGACTAGACAGTGAACGGCGTGACGCTTCGCCTTCACACTTTCCGCTTCATCTCGGGTCAGTCGTTTGAATCCCGCCCAACAATTCTCTATCACAGATCGTCCGTTTGCCATTAAAAACCACCTAAATTTATAACTTTAAGCTGTATATATATCTACATAAAAAGTGCTATTCTAACTAACTTCTGTACTGATAAAGGTGTACCAGAGCTGAAATCTTGATCTGAACAGGGTGAAGAATAGCTATGATTTCGTCTAACTGTCTTTTCAAAAAAGGATAGAGTAGAGTTAAAACTAGCTCCATGAGCTAAAAAATGAAACTCAAGCTTGAGTGGAGTTAAACGAGGCCAAAAGAGTTAATTTTAACTCTACTCTACTCTACTCTACCCTTTCTTGAAAAGGTCCTAAGACTCAAATTTTCAAATCAAATCTAACAAAGTCGTTCATCCAACAGGTAAAAACCTTCAAACCCAACATGCATTTCAGATAAACTTCCTATTATTTAAGAGTATGCCACTAGGCAAGCTCTATGTTATCAGAACAAAAACTATGCTCTGCACGCTAACGGCCCACCCCCACTCCCCGCGCAAATCAAACCCTAGTGACCCCCCCGCAAATCAGTACCTAGTCGAAACGGGGGAACGCTCACTCGCTCTATGTTTATGTGCTTAAGCACGAAAACACAAGCAGTGCGTGCGCGAATTTTGTGCCTGCTTCGAGCTTTAGAACACAAACATAGCGCTCAAAATTCTTTGAAGTAATGGGTTTGATTTGAGGGGGGGGGGGTGGACCGTTAGCGAGCAGAGCATAGTTTTTGCTCTGATAACCTAAGAGTGTGCCTAGTGGCACACTCTTATATTATGTACTCTTGTTACTATTATCTTTTGCTCAAAGCGGCTACCTTGGACAGATTGCATGAGTGTAGAGATTTGGAACCGCCGAGAATCGAACCCCGGTCTCTCCAACTACGAATAACAATCCTACTATTTACACCACGGGATCAGGCAGTTACATCATTGGAATTCTCTGTACATCTCTTCCTCAAAGCTGCCCAACAAGGCCTACGCAGGCAAACCCTAGCCTAGCCCATACAAGACACACAAATACAGGTCGGACTAATGGACTACAGATGCAGGTGGTACCGTTTTAGGGATTCAGGACTCGGCCGGGATTCAAACTATCTCGCCACTAAGGTCTACGAACCAAAAATCAAAACCTGGCATGGGACGTCGTATGTAACAAGTCAGCGGATAATAGGCTGGTGGGGCAGGATTGCTAGTATGGGAAGCACATAATTAGGTATCTATCACTGTTTCAACGTATGAACAACTTTTGCTTGCATCGTAATTACTAATTTTAAAATTAAAAAAAACTGGATGTCGTCATACCCAAACTAACGACAAAAGAAAACCTATGGTAGTCAAACATCAAGATAAGACCATGCAAGGCTTAAAATTTTACCTTATACAGTCCCTCCAAAGGAACTCTTCACAGACTTCTAGATTTGCAAGTTCTTAACGTGAAGCTCAAACTACGTAATCCGGTACATAGCAAAAATCCCTTAAGTACCCTTTTTATTGCACATGTTGTCAAACACTCCAACGTGGCAGGGGAAAAAGCTGTTGACTAACAATTGTGTAAAAAAATACGTCAACGATACAGCTGGCCGCTAACAAATAAAAACTTATCACTATCAGTAATAAAAAGTGATGTCAAACTACACGAGCCTTCTAAACACTTGAATCAGCAAAGACAAGGTCTTTAATATATACGTAATTTAATTACAACATATATAACACTCTGTACACAAAAACAGTACACACATTTACAACAGGATTCACAATATCAGGTACTACAGCAATTTAAATCAAATTACAAAATTACAAATCGACATGAGAAACACAGAATGCAATTATATACAGAAGAAAATTCGGTTAAACGGATGATTGCTTGTAGTCTTTTGTATCCAGCATTTTCTTGCCGCACATGGCGCAAATACCCTTCTTATAGGCACATCCTAAAATTAAGATGGAACACAAAATTAGACAAAGGGTAGCAACTAAATAATAGAATTACAAACTAAGTAAAACGTGAAATCTCAAAATTGGACAAGATTCATAACTTATATCAAGATTACATAATAGTAAGAGTAAGAAACTCTTACACTAGCATGTACAAATCATGCTAGAGGTATGCTCGGTTCATTACTCGGGACCCGCCCGTAACTTCCGGCTCTTTTCAATAATATAAAATTGTTGCATAATACAAAAATTCGAAGGAATGTAATCTGCAACAATTTTTACATCACTGAAAAGAGCAGAAAATGCTACAAAGTTGTCGAATTATTTTTAATTGTATTAAGCTAATTAAAGTTATAATCAAAATAACTAATAAATTACCTACCATAAGCCTTAGGCTAATGGGTCAATCAGCGAGCAGACGCCTGCTTATATGAAAGCGTATGATTATTGCAAAGTGGGACCACCCCGCAAGTTACGGGGGGGGGGGGGGGAGGGAGTCCCGAGTTAATGACGAGCATGCCTAGCATGATTGGGACATGCTAGTGTTAGAGTTTCTTACTCTTACTATTACGTACTCTTGCTTATATATACCATTATATTTCAGAGAAGAGGTTAGGTCTGTTCTGTTCCACTGGAACAGGTTGGAACCGGAGCATAAAAGCTATAACTGGCGTGCTAATACATTGGACATAATTGTTCATAATAAGAGTACATAATATAAGAGTATGAAACTCTTACAGTAGCATGTACAAATCATGCTAGGTATGCTCGGTTCATTAACTCGGGACCCCCCCCGTAACTTCCGGGGGGGGGGGTCCCACTTTCCACTAATTACACGCCTTCATATAAGCGTGTGTCTGCTAGTACAATCAAAAAACTAATTCGACAACTTTGTAGCATTTTTCTGCTCTTTCCAATGATATAAAAATTGTTGCACAATACAAAAATTCTCAGGAATGTAGTGTGCAACAATTTTCATATCATTGGAAAGAGCAGAAAAAATGCTACAAAGTTGTCGAATTAGTTTTTTGATTGTACTAACCTAATTAAAATTATAATTAATTAATTAAAATAACTAATAAATTACCTACAGTAAGCCTTAGGCTAGTGGGCCTATCAGCGAGCAGACACACGCTTATATGAAAGCGTGTAATTAGTGCAAAGTGGGACCCCCCCCCCCGAAGTTACGGGGGGGGGGGGGTCCCGAGTTAATGAAACGAGCATACCTAGCATGATTTGTACATGCTACTGTAAGAGTTTCATACTCTTATATTATGTACTCTTGGTTGTATATCTATCACTGATACCTTGACAATAATGGGATCCTGCCTGATGGACGGCGGAACGACAGATCCGGCATCGATTAAACTGGGCAGAGGAGGACTCAGAGTAGGGATTAAATCGAGCTTTCTTGGCTGTCAGAAGCTTATTTTCGCCAACCTTTCGCTGCCCGCTCTCTAAACTCAATAAAAAAATTAATATATGTATTTCTATGAAAGGTCCATAGGTCAAAAGAGGGATGTTTTGAGTTTATCAAAAAATAATAAATTATATTACATGCGAAGATTTGACTCTGTCGACTGTCGAGTGTCAAACGATGTGTTTTCGAATCTGCAGATAGGAATGCTACCGTAGAAGTCATGAGAAGCGATCACACCATATAACTGGTAGTATAACCACCATATAACACTAATTGTAGTTATCCAAACTCATGCGTATATACTATTCTTGGAAATTACAATCTGTAGTCATATAAAAATAATCAGTAATGGCAAGTATACTGTATACATAATATCCAAGAGTATGACAAGCATCATACGCTGTGAAATGTAAGTGTGACACATCCTCTGCACGCTAACGGTCCACCCCCTCCCGCAAATTGGACCCTAGTGAATTCCATGCATCTATGTTAGTGTTTTAAAGCTAAACGCAGAGACAGAGCAAATTAGGACGAATCCAGTGCTTGTGTTTTCGAGCTTTAGCACTCAAGCAGAGTGAGCGCACCCACGTTTCGACTGGGTACTACTTTACGACGGAGGTCACTAGGGTCCAATATGCGAGAGGGGTGGGCCGCTAGCGTGCGGAGCATGTGTCACGTTTACATTCCATGGAGTACGATGCTTGTCAGTTGTCATACTCTTACATATTACGTATATATGTACTATTACTATTGCTAAAATCTACAAGAACAAAAAGTGCTCCTTCGTCGCATGTACAATACATATGAGTCTTCGTAAGCAGGTTGTACATAAGCAAAAACTAGTCTGTAAAATACATTTGAGTTCCGTTGGGAGGTTGTAAATTAAGGAAAACAAGTTGCGACCGCTTAACATATGAGCCTGTCCTATAACGTCCTATATGTATGCTCGTGAACTTACGTATACATATCTTTCAACAGCAGCGCGCAAGCCAACCACAGCTCGTACCGCTTACACTCTACAGCCCCTTCGGGTACGCAGCTCTATGACAAAAGTTGCTCAGTTCGCTTAGGGCTTTCATTTGATACCAAATTTGACCACTTTTGAAAACTTTTATAATTTGACCACTTTTGAAAACTTTTATAATTTGACCACTTTTGAAAACTTTTATTTGTGACCCAAAATCGCCCAAGTCCCCACCCCACCCCACAGAGCACTCTGCAGCCACTTCGGGTACGCAGCTCTATGACAAAAGTTGCTCAGTTCGCTTAGGGCTTTCATTTGATACCAAATTTGACCACTTTTGAAAACTTTCATAATTTGACCACTTTTGAAAACTTTTATTTGTGACCCAAAATCGCCCAAGTCCCCACCCCACCCCACAGAGCACTCTACAGCCACTTTGAGCATGCAGTTCTATGACAAAAGTTGCTCAGCTCGCTTAGCGCTTTTATTTGATACCAAATTTGACCACTTTTGAAAATTTTTATTTTTGACCACACGACCTCCCACCGACCTGACCCTCCAGATGGCAAACTGGAACCAGCACAGCAAGATGGGTGGGTCCAACGGCAAAAGAGATGTCAGGAATGAGCTGGGCGCACCAGAAAACCCCTACAGACAATGTTTTGAGAGGCTATGTACAATCCTAACTATATGGTGTTCCCGGAAGTCGGTACCGACCGGACACTCCAGACGGCAAAGTGGAACCAGCACAGCAAAATGGGTGGGTCAGACGGCAAAACGGACACCGGGAATGGGCTGGGCGCACCAGAAAACCCCAATAGACAAAGTTTGGAGAGGCTAAGTAAAGCCTACTATGGACCTCCGGGAAGCGGTTACCGACCTGACCCCTCATCATCATCATCATCCTTGTGGCCAGGCGGTTGAGGAATGACGGTCAAGTGGAACCAGCCCAGCAACTTGGGTTACTCGGGCAGCAAAACTGATAGCGAGAATCGATTCTCCGTCCCAAAAAACCTAAATGAAAAATTTGAGCAACTCATATAGCAAAATAAGCGAAAAAGTTAAGTTCAAAGTTCGATCCAAAATTCACCAACTTTGGCCGGCCAGTACCGGAAAGTTACGCACAGAGACGGAAAATCATATAGCATTTGAACGACCACGATATTTAACCATATAGTCAGTATTGCCCAGTATATAGCCCAGTCTGACTTATTAAGGCGCGTTTGAAGCATACTTTTTGGCCATTTTAGCGTTGGCCGACTTTGGCCCCCAGCCAAAAATATTTTCCGGCTCCGGGAGGCATAAAAACTAGCTTATTTTCTTATTTTTGATTTGTTCTACAAGAATATATATGGTTTCATAGGCAAAGATTTTTCTATCTGTAGTTATTCAAGCTACAAAACCGACTTATGAGACATCAAAAGCGAGAAACCGGAAAAAACATCACTCTCGTAAGCGGTTTTTGGGGCAACTTTTTAACAGAAAGTGGCACGGGGATGAAACTTCACAAATATACTAAACTCGACACGTACATTTTTTTGCGCACATAACCTGCGCAGGAATCTGCGCAGCTGCCGCGCAGCCTTGTTTTACACGGTCATTCAATTATTTTCACTCATGTTCTGGCTTTTTCCTACGGGGGGGGGGGGGGTGGGTGCCCCCCAGAAATTCGTTCCCCCCCAGACTAGGGTCGGCCCCCCAGAATCGCCCCCCAGGATTTGGGCCTTCCCCCCCAGAACTCTAAAATGCCTGGAAAAATAGGGTTTTGAGGGTAAATTTTGAAAAAAATTTCCTGCGTATTTTAAGACTTTTTTGAAAAATTTTTCTTCCCCCCCCAGAAATCCGAGCCCTCCCCAGACCTGGGGGGGGACCCCCCCAGACTTCCCCCCCAGAAATTTTTGCCCAGGAAAAAGCCAGGTTATAGGGGTCGTCACCGCGACCCCTATGATATAATTATAGATCAGTCTTACGCTTACCCACAGTATTCCGGGCACCTTGCTTCCAGACGTCCTGAGTTACCAGCTTCCCAAGCTTTGCTGTACCTTAAATAACACAAATCGTATTAGGTAAACACGATGTATGTATATATATATATATATATATATATATATATATATATATATATATATATATATATATATATAAGTGATGAAGGATATTAAAGTAGAACAGCGAGTCTTGTGTACTGCAAACTAAGGCCTAAAATTATCAGTGGATCAATTCTAGTTGTCCAAATAATCAGCGTTGTAATTAACAGCTAAAAATCAAAATAGTTTACACAGTACAACGCAAAAAGTAAAAGTTATAAACACAACATACATTTGTCGCAAACCATAGTTATTCAAGTGGCACGATAAAGCACTAGCAAATTCTACAGTGTACACTTCCACAAGCCCAAACACACAGGAAATAATAACTAATAGTGTTGCAGTTGTACCGCTACAGTAAGTAAGTAACCCAATTAGAGTATTCTTCTATAAATGAAAACTAAGCATTTAACATTTACATATCCACAGGTTCGTACTTTTTGTGCAAGCACTCTTAAAAAATTCTCATAGTTCAGTCACTAGCGGAGCTTCACGTATTTTCCACATAAGTAACTTTCGTATTTTATATATAACGGCCTGTCAAACAGTAAAAATTCGAGAGTTTCCTGTAGTAATTAAAGAAATCTGTACTTTTTACAGGAGTTTCCTGTGGAAAGAACTAAAGAAACCTGTAGTTTTTACAAGACAAAACCTGTTATTTTCACTGGTTTGTCACTCACGGAATGTTGAAATATTGAAAATTGAAAAAAGTAATTTCAGTCTTCAAAAACTATGATCACTGTCACCCTTATACTCAGTTTGCGTTATCAGCGTGAATAGTGAACTGTAGACTAAACCTGCAAACCAGTGAAAACTACAGGTTTCATTGTATTGAATACTGGCCTAACTTGTAATCCATACTACCAAGAGTGCATAATTGCACTATTATTAAGAAGAAGAGTAAGCCACTAGAGGGCTTCTCTTCACTGCATTGCGTAACGGTGCTCCGACCACAATACGCGAATGTTCCCCCGTTTGGGGGGGGGGGTCGACCAAATCGACATCGCATACCCCCCCTCCGTTTGGTAGGGGTAGCAGAAAAGAGGTCCCCGTTTGGTGGGGGGTAGCCAACAGCCAATCAGATTGCAGAAACCCCCCCTCCGTTTGGTGGTGGGGTAGAGCAGAGGATTACGGTAGTTTTTGTTCTATTCGAAAATGGGTCCCCGTTTGGGGGGGGTCGCTCAAGCAGGCTAAGTTTTGCTCATTCTGATTGGCTGTTGGTGACCCCCCAAACGGGGACCACTTTTTTGTGACCCCCCCCCAAGCGGGGACTCCTTTTGCATACCCCCCCACCAAACGGGGACCTCTTGTGTCGACCCCCCCCCCCAAATGGGGACCCTTTTTCAAAAGCCAGAATCAGCCTGCCTACCCCCCCCACCAAACGGGGAGGGGGTTCCTGCAATCTGATTGGCTATTGCCTACCCCCCCCCCCACCAAACGGGGAGGGGGTATGATTTGGCGACCCCCCCCAAACGGGGGAACATTCGCGTATTGTGGTCGGAGCACCGTTACGCAATGCCAAGAAGAGGAGCCCTCTAGTGGCTTACTCTTCTTCTAATATATAGAAGAAAATCATGGACTCTTGATACTACCAAAGTATACATGCCCGGTAGAAACTACAACCGACGTCCTGCAAAAACTAGAAGAAAATGTGTAGTTTCTGCAAAATCTTTGTATTTATCATCAACAAAAATGATGCCTGCAGATTCTACTGGAACTTTTCTAAGAGAAGAAAATCCACTTTGGTATGCCCTCAAATCAACTCCTCCCAAACGTTGGTGGCCGACGATAAAATTATTATCTAAACCAAATTTGTATTTTTGGTGTATTTTGCGCAGATAGAATGTTCTCAAAATTGCTTGCATCTTAGCTAAAAGACATTTTAGCTACAACCGGCGCTGCCGGGATTTTTTGAAACCTTTTACTCGTAAAAAATTCAAGCACCCGTTAAATCCTGGGAAGGTATCTTAAATTCCCGAAGGCGGTGATTTCGTGGGTAGGTGATTTTAAGATGTAGGAAAAGGTAGATATAGCCCTTAATCCATGCCATGGATTAAGCCGTGCCATTTGGTCCAAAGGGCGATTTTTGAAATCTAGTCCGGAGCACTGGTCAGTTATCGGCTGGCAATCTGGGCATTTGCTCCTTTTCCTTCAACACGTCGACCCCACTTTTTAGAAAAATATTTCCACGTTAGTTTAAAAAATGGAGTCTACGTCCACAATAAAAAATTTAGAAATTCCGAGCCGTGTTCGAACGCTATTCAAATGAGTTCTGCGTCGTTTGTAATTCGTCGTCGGCCAAGCAGTTCCACCGGGTGATAGGTGAGGCTATGTAGATTAAACTAACGTATAGTTTGTCGTCTCAGATCAAACTCACTCTTGCACCTAAAAATAAATCAGTTGATTTTCTGTAAGGAAAGTTGTACTTTGCTGAACTTTGACGGCTTTTTACTTTTCTGGCTACATCGGACTCTAAAAGCCTGCATTCGAAAATGTAGAGAAATTATTCTCTATCCATCGTAGTCCCATCTCTCTGTAAAGAAAGGTAGCCGAAAATGTAAAACCGGTCACTTTCAACCTTTAGTCCTGAGGGAGTTTAAGCATTAAAGGGATAAGGGAGTTAGGCAACTAAAATTTCTTCTACTTCTAGTTTAGAATTTTCCATTAAAAAATGCGGGATTACCTTATAATGTAAGGCTTAGCTGCCAAAGCACGTTTGCACTGTTTGCAAAGGCATGAGATTTTGGGTGGAAAATCACCCGTTTCACCAAAAATTAGATAAAATTTTAGTAACTGCTGTGCCTCACAGCTTAGATCAAAACGGTCGGCCGCAACACTTCAACAAGTCAATCTTTTCAAGGACATCAAAAACCTACCTCCTTAATCACCATCTATCAGATCTTACCCCTCTGACTCTGCACCCTTACTACTTACTTACTTGTACTTGATCACCATCATCTTCGCCACGAAGACATCGGTGGCCTTTGGTTAGCTGTTGCGTCTGATGTGATTTCTTTCCACTGAGCTCGATCTGCTGCCAATGTTGTAATGGTGTCAATCCAGTTGAATCGGCCAAGAGAATACAGACTCATTGGCCCTCTGAGATCTTCATGGACATTCTTTTCCCAGGTTTGCCGCTGTCGTCCTGGCCTGGCACGCCAGGTAGGAGGGGCGGTCGAGAAGAAGCACCGGTAAGGGAGACGTCTCCGGTCCATTCGGGCAACATGTCCAAGCCATCGCAGCCTATATTTCCTCAGACGTGCTTCCAATGGAGGTCTATTCCCGGCACGAGCTCTGAGTTCAAGATTAGTGAAACGGTCAGCCAGCCTTAGCCCAAGAATACGACGCAAGCATCCATTTTCGAAAACTTCAAGTTTTCGGATATCGCAGCTGCGTAAGGGCGTTGTTTCCAGCCCATAAAGCAGTACAGACATGACCATGCTATCGAAAACGCGGAGCTTGGTACGAACGGATATTTCCCGTCGGCGCCACAGACAGTTATACAAGGTGTTGAAAATACTGAGTGCTCTCCCAACTCTACAGTCTATTTCTGCCGTGGGTTCACCGTTTGGAGAGATCTGGCAGCCGAGGTACTGGAAGGCATCCACTTTATCAATAATGTCATGACCAATTGAGAGTCCTTGTTGGTGCGCGGCGGAGGAAATGTACTTACATTTGCCCGCATTTAGCTTAAGGCCAATCGGATCGCTATGCTGTATCACTCGGTCTATAAGTTGCTGCATGGCAGGTTCGCTCGACGCCAAAATTGCTATGTCATCGGCATATTCCAAGTCGGCCAATATGTCATTTTCACTGATCACAACACCATCTTCAGGCTGTACACTTTTGGACATGGCTCTGTCAACGGCGCGTAAAAATAGCAAAGGAGACAGCACATCTCCCTGCCTAACGCCAGTCGTGACAGCAAATGGGTCACTTACGTCGCCATAAACGCGAACCCTTGTAGTAGAGTTGTTGTACATGTTTTTGATCAGATTGATATACAAAGATGGAATACCACAGACTGCTAACAGTTTCCACAGGGAGGCTCGATCTATGCTGTCAAAGGCAGCAGAAAAGTCCAGGAAGGCAGCGATTGTTGGTTGATTATACCGGTGTCGACGTTCAAGTACCTGGCGCAACGCGAAGATTTGGTCAATGGTGCCGCGGCCTTTGCGGAAGCCAGCCTGGTTCTCTCTAGTTTCAGAGTCCAGTTTGTTGCTGAGCCTCTCAAGAATTACAATTGATAGGATCTTTCCTGCAACTGGGAGGAGTGATATTCCACGATAGCTTTTGCAGAGCCGCCTGTTCCCCTTTTTAAAGACGGGGACGAGGATCGCCTCTTGCCACCTTTTTGGCGTTTGCTGATTGCGCCAGATAGACTCAAATATCTCCGCCAGTTTAGGGACTATTACGGGGGCAGCAACCTTGTAGATCTCGGCGGGCAAACCATCAGGCCCTGCTGCTTTGCCTCGCTTCAGAGCTCTGATAGCTTTAAGGATTTCTTCATGCGATGGTGGATGGGTAGGGATATCATCTGACTCCATGGCGGTGTGAGCTAACATGTCCAGTTCTGCTTCTGCTGTCGCCGGGTTAGGCCGGTTCAGCAGTTGAGAGTAGTAGCTCGCCCACTGTTTTACTCGTTCAGATTTGGATCGAATTGGTTGGCCAGCATCGTCCAGAATGCTTTCGCTGACTGCTGGCCGTCGACCAGTTGCATCTCTTAGCAAAGAGAACAGTTTTCTGCTGTTACCAGTGGCCGCTGCTCTTTCCATGTTCTCAGCTGTCGTTCTCCACATGCGTTCCTTATCGGCTTTCAGAGAGGCTCGTACTAGCTTCGTTAGCTCCTTCCGTCGATACGGGTTAGCGGCCGTGCGTTTTTGCTCTGAGAGCGAGATGGTAGTTTCGCTTAAAGGGGTTGTTCTGGGTTTCGGGCCTCTGAAGCCAATAACCTCCTCCGCTGTTTCCTTCAGGGCACCTTCTATCCCTTCCCAAGCTTCATCTGGATCGTCTGAGCCAGCTAGTGCACTAAACCTGTTGGTCAATTCGACTGAGAATCGATTTGATACGGCGATATCCATGAGGCGGTCGATATTCAGTTTCTTCTGGCAACTGAAGCGTTGGTGTGAGGCTCTTAGACGAAGCTTGACTCGAGCCAGCACCAGTTCATGATCGCTGGGCAGGCTGGTTCCGCGGTGGACTCGCACATTTTGGACAGAGGATGACCATCGTTGGCGCACAAGAATATAGTCAATCATCTTGGTTGAGTTTCCAGCATTGCTATACCATGTAAGCCTATGGCACGGCTTGTGCTGGAAAAACGTGTTCATGAGTTTCAGTTGGTAATTAGCAGCGAAGCTGGCTAGTCGCAGTCCGTTGTCGTTCATGACTCCACTTCCGAAGCATCCGATGGTCCGTTCCCATCCTGATCTGTCAGTGCCGACCTCAGCGTTGAAGTCACCGAGGACAAGCATCACATCAGATTTAGGACAGTCTTGGATCACGCTACTCAGACAAAGGTAGAAATTGTTCTTCTCTTGGAAGTCGGCTACTTCGGTTGGAGCATAGCAGGCGACTACAGATACATTCTGAAATTGTCCACGGAATCGGGCAATCATTATCCTTTCGCTGATCGATTCCACGCTAAGAAGCGCCTTGCTGGCCTTGTTCGATACCACTATTGCTACACCTTCAGTTCTGTTGATGTCACGCCCGCTGTGATGAATTGTGTAGGTTTCGCTGTCAGCCCTCAGCTGTATAGAACCAACGTTTGGAATTCTTGCTTCCGTTATGCAAGCAATGTCGACTCGGAGCGTCTCTAGATCACGCACGAGCAGATTCTGGCGGTCTAGAGAGGAGATTGTGTTCACGTTCCAGGTAGCTATTCTCAGTTCACCGTCGGTTGACAGCACGTTTGGTTCTTCAGTGTCCATAAGGTTGATCAGTCGTCTAGTCAGTAGTTGATCTTCTTCGGTAAAACCATCGAAATTAGTAGAAGTAGAAAGGTTTAAGGTATCCATATAGCATAAAGCCTCAGGGAAAAATAAGGGACCACCAGGCGGAGCCCTGGAGCGCCATGGCTACCCTATACGCACTCCGCTTAGAACTGGACTAACCTCGCCAGCCATTCATCCTCTAGGCGCGGGGACCCAGGATTGAGGGAATCACAGATTCAGTTCGCTAACCAAAGGATACTCGGCTAGATCGGACTGCACGTCGCCACTGCGCAGCCGGACTTTTATTCGTGGTTTGTCACCCACTAGTCTCTGGACCGGTTATAGCGCCGGTTACCCGCTGAGAACCCACCATCAAAGAAACAGCTCGGCATTTTGTGAGAAGTGCGGTTCGAGACTAACCGCACCCCACCGGCTCCTCTGATGGTGAGGGGGTTGCGCCCGTCTACTTCGCCAGATAGCTAAGCTAAGCTATAGCTATCCGCCCACGTTGCTCCACGTGGAGGCATCGATCGGACGACTTGACCGCTGGAGCGCTCGACTTATCCGAAATTCCGTTGTCCCAGCACAGGCAGTGCGTGGGGTTCACTGTACGAATATCAGAGTCCCTCGAGCAATTTTATACAATACTTAGCATTTTAAGTATTGTCTCCAGACAGCCTAAACGCAACGCCGTTACGCCGCACCCTGCTACACTCACCCAAAATTTAAGCGAAATCCCAAAACGGAAAAGTATTTACATTAATGGGTCCTCCGTGTCAACAGAATTCTTACACTAATTTTATCAGTATTCCTTCTTTGACGCATTCTTGCCTTATCCGTTGAGGTTGGCTTCTAATTCTAGTCTGGGTAACTTAAACTAGCCTGTCTTAGCATTAAGACATTTGCTATAATCCGTGTTCCGTCACAGTTTTATAGCATGATTAGCTGCGGAAGCAATACCCCTCTTTAGTTATGCAACAAATATTTCTGAATAAGGAATTCATTCAGACTGCTCTACAAAATAAATCGGCATTATTAAATAGGCAGCGGCACCAACAAAGAAAACTAACTTAGAAAAACACAATTACACCTGGATAAAACTTTATTGCACCGAAAACAAGAGACCAATAGAACACAACAGACACAACAGTGCAGTGCACAGAATAATAAAAGGTGGAATTAAAGAAATTCCAGACAAGATAAAACACCTGATAAATAAAATACTACACGGCAACAATTAATATAAAACAATTGTACAGTACAAAAACAAAAGGAAGACAGTTTTTAATACATTTGCACAATTACTAAATTATTCAAACAGCAGACCGATAACAAGGTTTTTGGTTGCAAGAAAAAACCAAACGAATTATCTGTTTTATATTACTGGAAACGAAAAACTGGAAACAACCAAGAGTTACAGAATGCTGATTACAAAATAAAGTATCAAACCAATAGAAAATTAAATCTAAAAATTTACGCACACGTCACCAATAAAAGCAACACTAAGTAGCTAACTGTCTTCCCCAAATAAACAGGTGGCAGTAAGTAAGTAATCACTCACAAGAATAAATTAAATCCTAAAAACTAACATCAGTCGTAGCCATAAATTTACAGAAAAATCTTTGAAAAATTGATTGGTACGTTACAAAACATGTTTTAAAGTATACTTCGAAAGTTAACATCAACGACCTCAAATTAGACAATGCGTTGATTTCTGCCGTTGAAAGCTTTAGTTATTCAAGAAACTCGACCAAAGCCAAGCAGATATTTTAGAATACAACGTACTGTGACCATGCTTAATAAATGAACGCGGACAAACACATGATCCAGGTCGAGGTACACTCTGGTGTCCTCAAGCTTTCTGGGTGTGAAAGTCAGAGTAATGTAAGAAATAAATACTGATACTGAATACTAAATACTGATAAAAACGGCATTTATGGCTAAAGTGCGTATACATTGGATTTAGGCACATCCTTAGACAAAAATGTTGAAGTATATAATGCTGTACAACTAAATTAAGACATAATATATTTATTATTTATACACACACGATTTCAGTATAGTTTTCAAATACGATTACATAGTTTCGCAAATATTCTGTTTCACCGTTACCTAACACAACATTTCTATAACATGTCCAGCTATATCGATTAAGTTAATCAAGTTAATCTTTAGCTGTAGTTCAGCTAGAGTCAACACATTTTTCACACTGCAGCATCAAATGAATAAGTAAAGTGCTTGAAGCAACAATAAGATAAGAAACCAGTAAAATACAATACCCTGTCAACCGACATAAATTGTCGTCTAAAATACAAGTTCACACACAGCATACAACACCATTTCAGGACTAGAAAAATAGCACAGCACAACAAAACAGCACCAACAAACAAGAACATACGTATCTCACAATCAGCTAAACACGAAATTAGGTAAGGTCTAAAAGGGAACGGATATTATGGACGGTCGGTATGAAAAGACGAGAGAGATTCCACCAAGTGCCGATGTTAGAAAAATAAAAGGACTGAGTTCAACCCCCCTGCATTAAAAATTGGAATTTGCTAGATTCTGTCGTTTTCATAACATTAACATATAAATCGCCCACTCCCAATTTCAATCCGTCCCTGTTATTTCAAGTCGAGCTTTTGAAAACTACTCAGTAAGTTCAACATTTTCAATCCGATTCTAATCCGGGTACGAATACCAATCCGGCGTTTAAAACACCGATCGCTTTCAAATACCACGTATTTCGCTAATTAACAACAAAAATAAACAATGGTAAAGAAAGGGGGTATCGACTTCACACCACACCACACACTAACACTACAAACTCAAATCATTGTTTTCGCACAGATTTAATCTAATGCAAAGGTCCTGCTATGGTTGAATTCTAAAGGGGAAGGCATCTCCCAAACTTCGGGCACACTAACTTTTCAATATCAAATTTAAGCTCTGAAACAATTAATCGCTGAGAAAGCCAAGTTTACTTTTTCGACTTTCATCTTTGTGACCGACCATCTAATTCCTTCGTGTGTTCTCCTTCCAACGAATAACATGTATTTAGAATAAACCCAGAGGATCCAATCAACAACATCAAAACCAAGTACTCCACCAAATTAGCTATCTTAAGGCCATTTCGCGAGTGGGTTAAAAAATAAGTTAAATTTTTGACCAGCTTAACCTGCTGGCGAGTTTAAATAAACTGTTAACTCTTTGGTCCCTGCGCCCGAAAACTATCCAGTTAATTTTAACTCTTTTGACTCGTTTAACCTCGCGAAAAAGTCCAGACTTGTAACAAACAATTACATACACACTTACGTAAAATACGTAACGCCATTATGCCCTACAATATCAGTCAGTCACACAAGTAACTACAAAATACATTATTACAGCTTATCCTCAACAAGACAGACCATCCTGTGCCTCCGTCTCAGCAGCAGAATTACTGTAACAACAATGCTCATTATCTGAACTAATTTGCATATTTGCACTGTTAACGGTAGTTCTAGCTAGATCTTCACCAGGCTTCTGTGCTTCAGCTTCCCTGGTAGCCGTTCCATTCTTCTTAGCAGACTTTTTCATCTGGGCATCGAATTCGGTCCAGCCCGTCGGAAATTGGACCGAACCGCTGGCCGGAGTGACGGCAACCACTCTGTGCGGGAAGTGGATCCCGGGGCCGCCGGCAGTTGTCTCCGTTGCGCCGCCACAGACGGCCGCAGCACCGCCGCACTTCCAGCGCAAGTGAAACAGGCGGGATCGGTTGGGATGAAAGCTGACCGTGGAAATCAGGGACAGCAGGAACATTTCCAGGACCAGGGCAAAGGAGCACCAGTCTGAAAGAAACCGAAAAATAAGGAAAAGCGCAAATATGTAAAATAACATAAACCAGGTAGAGTTTTAGAAAGATTGGAGAAGGAGAATTCAAAATTCTCAAGATGACAAGAAAACCGCAACATCTGATCGAATTCGGAGGGAACCTGTTGAAAGGTGGTGATTCCCTTTGGAGACATCAACTTTGAACCCTTATTACTCATTCATTCATTCATTCATTCATTCATTCATTCATTGCGGTTAAAAAGCCATATTTATATCAACATGCAGCTAACATTTGCTCTTTCTAATGAATACAGCGAAACTAACTTTAGATCTCGGAAATTTGTTTACTGCTTTTACTGCTATTACTGTTTACTTAAGTAATTTAATTTTCCAGATTTTTTGCAGACTAAAGTAAATTTTTTCGTGAGGCATCGGCCACATCATTCGATTCCACTATCAAATAGCTGGGGAACATTTTTTAGTTATTACGAAACCGCTCTTCGTTATAAAGAAACTAGCTAAAATGTATGCGCAACCTGGATTTTGCCTACTTTTCCCAACTTTGGCAAGCGACCACTTTAGCTAGGAAGCAGCAATCGGGGCAACTAAAAAGGGTCCCTGGGCATTTTTGTGAAAAACACGTCTAATAAGTGGCAACCCTAGCATGCATAGTAAATGCACCAAAATCGCTGGAAAAAATTTATCATGTTTTTGCAAAAACTGCTTTTATGATAGCAGCGTACGAGATAGCAGTTAGAAGATTATAATGTCACGGATAATCGGCATCGACGAGGCCTTCAAATTGACACCTTTACTTTAATTTTACGGCTTTTGTAGCTCAAGAAATTGCGGATTATTTAATTTCTGCAAAAATGAAAAGTTTTCAACTCCAAAATAAGAAAATCGACTATATCTCACGATAGCGAAAAGCTAGAAGGTGCTTTAAAAAGCAAAAATGTAGAGCTCAGCGAGATCTTTCGAATGAATATAATCATAGCTATATACAGCTACTGGCTAACTAACAGAAATCGGCAAAACCGCCCTGAACTGAGAAGTCGAAGTTTTGAAGTGGGATTACGCGGCGGGTATTAGAATGCTAAAAGAACTTATTTCGGAAGGTTTCATCAAATTTTATCTTGCTGTTGTTGTTGTTGTTGTTGTTGTTGTTGTTGTTGTTGTTGTTGAGGTCGGCAGAAGCATCGTGAGCCGCTCAGAGAGTGGCCCGCGCCAATGCCACCACACCCACAGGGTTATCGCAAAGAATATTGAGTGAGGGGGTCGTCTCTCCCAGGTACTTCACCCGGGCCTGAATCATGGCCGGGCAGTCAACGAGCCAGTGGCTGAGTGTTTGCGGTTCCTGGCCGCACTTTCCACACGTGGGATCGAAGCCGGGTTGAATGATGGCCCGGTATGCGGCAAGGCGTCGGCAGTGCCCGGCTCGTAGCTGTGCCAGGAGAATCCGGTCGTGGCGCCCCATACCGCCAGTGTGTCTGTCGAAGCCAGACGCGTAGGCCGTAGCAGTTTAGCCGTAGCTTAGCCGTAGCCGTAGCCGTAGGCCGTAGCAGTTTAGCCGTAGCAGCTCTCTCTTGTTGTTGTTGTTGTTGTTGAGGTCGGCAGAAGCATCGTGAGCCGCTCAGAGAGTGGCCCGCGCCAATGCCACCACACCCACAGGGTTATCGCAAAGAATATTGAGTGAGGGGGTCGTCTCTCCCAGGTACTTCACCCGGGCCTGAATCATGGCCGGGCAGTCAACGAGCCAGTGGCTGAGTGTTTGCGGTTCCTGGCCGCACTTTCCACACGTGGGATCGAAGCCGGGTTGAATGATGGCCCGGTATGCGGCAAGGCGTCGGCAGTGCCCGGCTCGTAGCTGTGCCAGGAGAATCCGATCGTGGCGCCCCATACCGCCAGTGTGTCTGTCGAAGCCAGACGCGTAGGCCGTAGCAGTTTCCGGCTTGGAAGGGGAGGGTCCTGGATCCGGCGTTTGAGACAGGCGAGAGCAGCAGGATAAGAGATAGACCTGTCCGGCGGGGCCTCGCTCTGCGCAGCCTCTTTCGCGGCGAGGTCCGCCGCTTCGTTGCCGGGGACGTCCACGTGAGCCGGCACCCACTGGAGAGAGATGCAGCAGAAGCTGCTCGCCCGGTCCAGACACTCCATTGTGACTTGGACGTCGGTGTTGGGAGAGGAGGGGCTGGATAGGGCGCTGATGGCGGCCATACTGTCGGAACAGATGACAGTGGGCTCAGCGCTCCCTGCTAAGGCAATGGCGTCGGCCGCCAGGCGAATGGCAAGGAGCTCCATTTCGAAGGAGCTGGTGGTCGCCCGGCCCCGTTGTTGATACGATTCGAGGATAGTAGGGTGCTCCGGGTCACCTGACGTCAGGACGGCCGCGCCGCCCCCGTCGTCCGTTCCGCTGGTCGCCGAACCGTCCGTGTAGATAATTCGACTGCAGTTGGCATGACGTATGCGGATCGTGTCGACGGCGCTCGAGCGGAGTTCCTCCGCCGTGGACTTCTTATCGGTAGGCCTGACCAGAGCCAGATGGCAAGACCAGCTCCGTTCGATCTTCCAGGGGCAAACCACCGGCAGACGAAGTTCCTGACGGGTCGGACCTACCAGTTCCGGAATGCTGGCGCAGATCGAGCTGCCCCTTTCGCGGAGGCTGCTTCTGACCTTAGTCCGGTGTCGCACGTTGGACTCAATAGCCGACCGACGCGGGTTGTTGGGCGGGACTCTGAGAGATTTTTCGTACCCTTTCGCAATGAGGCGGCTGGAGATGACGGCGTAGGAGGGGGTGCCGGCCTCAAGCCGGAGGGCTTCCACCGGCGTGGTCTGCAGCATACCAGTGATCAGCCTGAGTGCCCGGTTTTGGCACCGTTCGATTCTGCCCATGTTGGTTGTGGACGTCCACGGTTGCCAGGCAGGAGCACAGTGGCCGAAGACGCTGCGGCAGAGGGCGATGTAGGTAGTGCGGAGATCTTCTTTCCGCCAACCCCACTTGGAGTTGCCCACGACCGCCAGGATTCGTAGTTTAGAAGCCACAGCTTTGCAGATCTTGTCGACATGCGTACCAAACGACAGCGTCCTGTCGTAAGTGACACCCAGTATCACTGGATTGGCGTTGAAACTCAGGTCTTGGCCGTTGATGCGTAAGGCGGGCTGCCATCCAGCCTCTCCAGGGTCAGTAGAGAAGAAGCTTGCCTGACACTTGTCTGCATTGAGTGGGAGTTTCAGCTCACCGCTGATGGTGGCGATGACATCACAAGCCTGTTGCACCCTGCTGGCTGCAGTCTCCTTCACCGGGTGGCTGGACCAGACCGCTTGATCGTCCGCATAGCTGCCAAAAGAGACCGAGGCTGGCATTGCCGAGCTGATCTTGTTGACGTAGAGGGCGAATAGTAGCGGAGATAGGACTGCCCCCTGTGGTAGACCTTGGCTTAGCTGGCGGTAGCGGCTGGTGGTGCCATCCAGCCTGACGCAAGCTTGTCGGTTCCGGAGGAATCCGTTGCACCACGCCACAAATCGGAAAGGGACGCCCATCTGAATAAGTTCGTCCATAAGTTTGACTTTCCAGACCTTGTCGTAGGCCTTCCTGTAGTCGAAGGTGGCCATGACCGTGCGTTGCATAGGTCGAGCTTGGAACGCGTCGCTGATGTTCTGTGACAGTCGTACAGTGGCGTCTTCACATCCTCTGAGTTTGCGGAAGCCAGCTTGCTCGTTGCATAGCCACCCGTTCTTCTCAGCCAGATAGTACAGCCTGTTGTACACCATCCGCTCCATCGTTTTAGCCAGGCATGACGTCAGGCTGACCGGACGATAGGACTCCAGATCCGCTGCGGCTTTGCCTTTCTTTAGAAGCGGGATGATGATGGCGTTGCGCCATGCTTGGGGGCTGAATCCCAGCTCCCATGATTCGTTGAAGCAGTTCAGCAGGTATTGTTTTGCCGCAGGACCGAAGTTCTGAATGAGTCTGGGTGCGATGGAGTCAGGGCCGGCAGCTGATGTACTTCTCATCTGGCCGATCGCCAGTTCGAGCTCATCCAAGCCGAATTCGGAGCAGGATTCGTCCAGAGGTTGGCTGCGGGCGGCGGAGATATTGCGGCGAAATTGTTTCTCAGCCAGTTTGTCTTCTTTGCTGAGCTGCAGCCTGTTCACACTAGTGAAGTGTTTGGTGAAGCATTCCGCCTTCGCCATGCCTCCAGATATGACTCTTCCTCTGACGACGATGTCCTCATTCCGGGGACCGGCGGTCGGGGAGGTGTTGAGCGACTTGACCAGCTTCCAGGCCTTTCCAGTATCCTGATTCATCGAGCTGTCCTCTAAGAATTCTCGCCATTTATTATCCTTTGCCTCGTTTATTAGTTGCCGCACCTCTACGCACTTCTCCACCCATTCTTTCCTTTTGGTGGATATTTGGCGGCGGAGTGCATTTCTCTCCTTAATTTTGGCTCTCAGATCCGGTGTGAGCCAGGGCTTGGCGCTGCTCCTCCTGTAGGCCGTACCGATATACTCATGGGCGTTCGACAAGACGGCGTCGGAGAACTTGGCTACCGCAACAGACAAGGCATGAGCGCGTTCTTCTCTTGAAAGATCTTTCTGGATCTGCGGCAGAGCAGCTACATCGCGGTCCAGCCCTTCCGTGAAGCCTGGGAGGTCCGCTGAGGACCAGTTCCACCCTTTGGTCGCCTTGTTGTTTCTGCTGTCCTTGAGGGTCTTCAGTCCCGTATGCACCTCCATTAGGATTGGCACATGATCTGAACCCAGGCAGTCGAGGGTAGACCAAAGGACTTTGTCCGCCCAGCTGCTGCGCACAAAGCTGACGTCAGGTGAGCTGAGGCCCCCCGTGCCTCTGTTGACGTGGGTTGGAGATCCATCGTTGACGCAGACCATGTTGCTGTCCATCATCCATTCCTCCAGCTGGTCGCCCCTGCTGTCAGGGGTCTGAGCTTCGTCCCATAGGAGGGAGTGACCGTTGAGGTCTCCGGCCACAATGTGTGGGTTGTTGTGGTTGAGGGAGTCGCAGTCCAAGGTGTCGCTGCGATCCTCCCCCTCTCTGCGGCGGATCGGGGGGCAATAGCAGTTGACTATGGCGATGTTGCTGTTTTTGGCCGTGTGGACCCTGATAGCCAGAGTCTCCAGAATGTCGTCACCCGTGCTGATCCTCTGCGGAGCCCGGGAGAAGGGGACATCTTCCTTCACCAGAGTGACCAGCCCTCCTCCCTTGATGTTGTTGTTGTTGTTGTTGTTGTTGCTTCCGGCCACCTGACGATTTTCAATCGGCCCGGACCGCCTCCTGTGGGGGGCAGGAGTCGGCCTAAACCCCAAAGATAGGCAATCACCGCTCTGGGGTTTTCCCAAAGGACTTCCAGGGAGGGGTTAAAAACCCTACAGGGCCCGGAGACTTCCTCGGGGCGGCCAGAGGGGAAACTGCCTCCTTTGAGGAACTTCCTAAAACTGCGAAATTGAAAAGGTGTAATTTTAAAATAGAAAAATGTGTCCTGACGGCGCCAACTTACAATTAGAATGACTGACTGCTGGTAAGACGGACGTGCAGGGGAAAACCCTGGTCGTAGACAAAAGGACAAAAATCGTGGGTTGAAAGCTGATCATAACCAAACCCAGCTGCATGATTCGAAACACTCCCACAATTCGAAAGACTCGCAGATCGTGCTGCAACAAATTAATAAAACAAAAAATATTTTTAAGATCAGTGTAGACTGTAGGCGAGGCAAAACAGGAGTATGTAGAAAACAGGCTAAAACTGTAGTTTTGGCGATTTCAAACCACTTTAGTTCGAGTTCCCCCACCCCCTAATTTTGCCCAAAAAACACCCATTAAGATAAGGTTAGTCAGAAGAAACTAACTCAAGTTACTGGCCAGGTTATCGGATAATATTGGCGTAAAGACAGTAACACAAAATCGTTAGAATCGCAAACAAATCGATCCAATAACTACCGCACAATTTTTGGCTGTCTATTAAAGGCCAGGTCCGACTTGTCGCAAAGTGCACAAGATATAATAAAAATACTATGCAGGTCTTTCGAAACGCAGATTATTTTAGAACCTGGCTTATTCCTATTGGGTCGAGGAGGGGCGCCGCACTCCAGACTTGGGTTACCCCCCCCCCAAGAATTCTAGCATTACGCTCCCAGGATACAAAATCCCGGAAAGTAGGGGTTTGAGGCATAGGCGTAGATAAGGGGGGGCGCCGGGGTGGGCCCCCCCCCCCGAAGCCCCTTTGCCCCCCTGGAAATTTTGTCAGCGAAAATTTTTAAGGTCGCGCGCAGCGCGAGCTTATCATATTGTGTCGTTTTTTGCTGTCGAAGTAGTCTGAAATACAGGTTTTAACCTTTAATTTCTCGAAAAAAATCGCTAGCTCTGAACCAAACTAGAAAACAATTTGTGCGAAAGTAACTGGAAAAATAGGTTTAAAACAATAGTATAAAACTTTTATACTGGGGGCTGTGCACCCATACTCCCGCTTGTTTGCGTTCTTACTCATATTGCTAAGTGCTATGACAAGTTGATACGTCTTGTTTCTGTCTTTTAGTCTTGCAGATGCGGCACTTATAAAGAAAGTGTTCAAAATTAATTCCTCAGGGAGTCTAAATTGAAAAATGCTACAACTTCCGCCCCCCAGACCCCCCCCGTAGGTCCTATTTCTTTGCGACATTTGGTTTCTCCACAGCGCTTCCACGCGTACAATTCTAGCTCTCATATTATTTGCTGATCTGAAATATACAGCAAGAAAATGCTTAGAAAAGAATTGTTTTCATGTCTAAAATATCAAAAATTCTCAACTTCTGGAGATTTAAAATCGATTCAGTCAAAAAATTTAAAAATTTAAAAGTTTTCAACTTTGGTATTAAAGAATAATATATACATATAAAGTTTCTCTAGCAGTTCTGAATAAGCAAAATCTGAAAAAAGCTTTAATAATTAAGCCGTTTTTGGTAAAAATCTGAGAAAATTTCTTAAGTTTACTAATTAAGATAAAGCTTCAGCAGCCGTTTTTGGTGACAATCTGAAAAACTCAATTTATTTTCAAAAATATCGCAAGTTACGATTATTGTGGGTCACGGTAAATAATTGCTCAATTTCGGGGAGGGGTTCGGTCCGCGGACCCCCCCCCCCCCGACTTGCCAAAGATCCGCCCACCCCGAGCAAAGACCTATCTACGCCACTGGTTTGAGGGTAAATTTTCAAACATTTTCCGGCTTCAAAATGTTTCAGGCTTTCTGCAGCATTCTTAGGTTACACATTAAGCTAAAAATGTTACGTTGGTATGTAGTTCCGCACAAAAATAGCTGTTTTTTTTCAAACATTTGTCAAAAACACTCCCCACATAGAAATTGATGCCATGTCGACACACTGTTCCCCACAAAAAACGTTTTGGCCTAGGAAAACGTCAGAGACCTGTGATTGTACAATAACTTATATACCTCGATTAAGGTTCGAAGCAGAAAGAGACCATACATTGCGGACATTGTTGACAGGACGTTGACTAAGCTCAAAAAGTAGGACTCAACGTTTGCACCCTGCAACCAATCACATATTATATAATAGTTTTGAGATGCAAAAGACAAAATTCAGCCTATATTCAACTTCACTGAAAAAAGCAAAGTGAATAACAGTAACAGTAGCTACAAAATAGCAGTATTGAGAAAGGGCGAGTGTGGAGGAGAGAGTCTTCCAAAATATTGCAATAATATATATGCATTTTATCAGAAGTTTAAGGTGGTGGTATCCTTTTGTGCAGTGCTTTTGTGGTGTTGTTTTGAAACGCTATAACTTTCGCAATTTTGGGAGTTGTAAAGAGCTTTATACATCGTTTTAAAGCTTATTATCTGTACATTCACATGAGCTTACAGAACTGGCAAAATTAGCAAAAAATAGCAGAAATTTTCTGACAAGCTGACATCGAACAGCATGAATATAGACCAAAAGTTTTTGAACATCGATTTCTCAAAACTGAAGAATCGGCCAAATGTTCTTTTCGTGCCACGATATGAAGGACAAATGGGCCGAGGGACGTTTTTTTGTATTTGGCTCACCAGGTCTTAATGGTCGAGAAAATCGGCCAAATGCACAGTAACACGAAATTTCGCAACATCGCATTGAGTTTTCTTGCTACTCAATACGTTTTAGCCCAAACCAAGAAAAACGTCCCTCCGCAGAAGTGCGAATTTCGATTCTGCCGAAAATCTCCGGAATCCGTCGAGTAGTTTTTGAGAAATCGATGTTCGAAACAAAATAATCTCAGTTTTGCCAAAATGGTTTTTCGGCCAAATCTCTAGCTGAAAGCAATAAAGTCCGGCTAATAGGCATTCATAAAATGTGCATTTGGACGATGTATCGATTGAGTATAACTAAGCCAATTTTGTCCTTAACATGTGGCAGTAATTTTGAAAAAACTCATTTCCTCCAAAATGGCCATTTTTTGACCCTAAAAACAGTTTTTTGCTTATACTGACTTAACCACTGGAGATAGCTCAAAGGTTGTAAGAGCAAAAATGTTCATTTTCGAGTCCTCTTTCCAGCCATACCAACCAATTCCGTGTCTTGTCTATCTACTGGGAGCTTAAGGCCAAAAACCAAAACTTTCTTATCTTTTGGCCCAAGAATACGGGACTGGTCCTAAAATGTTAAAGAGCACGGAAATAGGTTATTTCGTAAGTTTTAGCCCTTTGCGTAAATGATTAAAGCCGTAGGAGTAAAAAATACCCGAAAGGAAACCAGCACCTTAAGAAAATATCTTTTTAAATCTGGAATTATTTCCAGTATTCACTACCGTATTATGCCAAACAGTGGCCCATGGGCGTTTTTTCGGAATCGGCGATTTCGGGTTTGATTTTTGTAATCCAAAAAAGCGCCCACCCCCCGAAAAAACGCCCATGGGCTATATTTTGGAAACCGTCTTATAATTACAGCTTTGCCAATTTTCGATAAATTTCTACGGACAAGCTTCTCGGCACGTGTCAGTTGCTCATAATATGTCTATCTAAAGAACCGAAGATTGATTATAAGCCTTGCAATAGCTTAAACAGTGATAACTTTATTCACAAACTTTTTGTTTTCTAAGTCATGAAAGTGAGCAGTGAGAAATCCAAAAAAACGCCCACCCCCCGAAAAAACGCCCATGGGCGTTTTATTGGGTGGGCCACTGTTTGGCATAATACGGTAAGCCAATAACAAAAAATAATCCTCCCCGGGCGGGGCCCATACATTCCTTACCTGGACAGGATTCTGTAGGTCATCATCGTTGTAGGATAGGATTGTACCAACAAAGGCAACCATTGGCTTAAAGAAGGCAATCTGATAGACTATGCCTATGATGACACTCAGAACAGTCCTGAAATAGGCAGAGATAAGGGTAAAAGTAAAACAAGATAGAACAACGTGTAATGCATTAATTTCTTTTAATTTTTCCTGCTACACCGCCATGGCCAAAATGCAAAAAAAAACCAGACCCAAGCAACTTGAAATAACATGAATTAAGGGCACAATCCTGAATGATTTTAAAGTGTTTTAAAGACGGACACCACGAGGAGTATGTGCAGTTATATAACATGCGAGACGCTGGTACTGCTGCTGTGTACAGGGGCGCACCCAGGATTTTGAAAAGGATGGGGGGTCGAGCCGAAAGAATTTGTTGTTTTCGCCAAACACGTTTCCGCTAGGGGAGGGGGAGGGCAACGGCAACAATTTCCAACAAAGTGTTCCTTGTTGCTGCAGCACAAGTGAGTAAATTTAGGAATAGTCATTAGCCCACGGAGCCCCCAGAAGTTGAGAAATTTTTGAAATTACGAAACTTTCCGTAACGGAAACCTTTAAAAATATTTTAGTAAAAGTAGAGAAATTTTCGACATTAATTTTTATTAAAATTAAACATAAAAATTTGAATGAAAACCAGCACAGTCGCAAAGAATTAAAAAACTTGGTCTAGAAAAGCGCCGCAGGCGCGAAAATTTTTAATAATCGAGATAGAATTGGTGGCCGAGTGGTCTAAGGCGCTGGTGAAAACTTCCGATCTTACGGTCGGTGGTTCGATCCCCGGAAGCCACAAAGCTTTCCCGACTCTAGCCAACCCAGCTATACATCCTTAACTGGTCGGTAAATGGGTACCACTACGGTGGGAAGGTAACAGGAGTCTGTGTAGAAGGGCCGGCCCCCCTTCCACGGATGCAGTCATCATTTGAGGTGACACTACGGCTGAGAATCCGGGGATGAGCACCGGCACCCCATGTCCTGTGGCAGGACGGAGATATTTCCTGGAGCAAACCTTTTGCCTTTCTTATAGAAATGGTGCCGCAGGCACCAAAATTTTTAAAATTGAGAGAAAGTAGCGCCGCAGGCGCAAAATTTTTTAAAAAAAATTGAGATTGAATAGCGCCGCAGGCACGAAATGTTTTAACAGATAGAAAAGCGCCGCAGGCGACGAAAATTTTAAAAATTCATGAATAGCGCCCTCGAAAAAGTTTCGTATTTTTAGTTTCATGCACTGAAAATAACTCTATTTTTGCCTTCTCCCCCTAAAATTCCCGAGGGGGGGTCGGACAACAAGGGGGGTGTCGGAATCCCCCAACCCCCCCCCTTGGGTGAGCCCATGGCTGTGTATACCCGTATACTACTTATACGGCTGTGAGTGTACGTACACTGAGTACCATACCTGCCAACAGTCAGCGTAGGAAGACAGTAACACCAGCAACAGACAGGTCTACTGGCCAGACGCAGCTTTCGACCCTTCATGTGCTGGAGGAGACCGTCAAAGCCGCCGTACAGTTCGCAGACCAGGCGGACCAGGAAAACCACACAGCTCGTAAAATAGCTGAAATTTTAAACAAAAAAGGCATAAAAATCGGTCCAGAAATTCTGAAATCTGGAGTATTTTCAAGAACTAAATATTAAATATCAAATTTTAAATTAGATCAAATTTTGATTCTTGCAACCATCTCTCGCATCAACAATATTTGATGGAACTGCAGAAACAGGGTGAAGTAAAGCAAAGTATACTACAAAATAAGGAAGGAACTTACAATGTGATACACATTCTTAGAACAACCGCACATCTCGGCATCCATATAGATAGAAGAGAACACGCACCCACAACCTGAAATTAGGAAACATTAGCACTAAAATTAAAAAATCGAAACAACTGAAAAAATTAATAAAACAGTGGTTGCACTAAGTGAACTTTTAAATACAAAAATAATCTCAAGCAAAGCAAACAATAAAGTAGCTTCACTAAGAAGAATTGGGTTAAAGAATATAGTAGCGGAAATGAATAGAAAACAACAACATAATAAACTAATAAAATAAATCTAAAAAGCGAAATAAAAATAGATTACGAACAGGAAAAACACCGGCCATTGTGACAACATAAAAGCGTCGACCCATATCAAAGGTAAAACCAAAAATAAAAATAAAATGAATCACAGCCAAAATCACAATAAAAATGGTACAAACTAAGGCAGCCACTCCCGCATAAATAAGCACGTCGCCGGCTTCTAAAATTAAATTAAGACATATATACTTGATTAAAACTAAATGTTAAAATTTCGGCTAGTCCGAGGAGTAGCACAAGTCATCAGTACAAAAATTACGGCAAAGCCTTTGCACCAAAGTGAGACGAGCTCCAAATATGCTATTTTTGATGAAAAATTAACCGAATATCCGATGAGAACCATAAAATAATTTTATGTGATAGTATTCCTCAACAAACTTTTCTTAAGAAATTTTAACATTAGAACCAGTGTATCCATGACGACGTCGTTAAAAATTTCCCAGTCACAAAATAGAAAATAATTCTCAACTTCTCGAAAGGCAACAATCTTTTGGCATTCCCCTCTTCCAAATTTTATTGGCTACACTGATGCCAATAAGTTTAACTAAAAATGACAATACCAAAGTCGGTAGCATGCACTGACCTTGAAGAAAGTGGTCGAAGGAGGGAATATGTTCACTGCAGTTAGTCATGATGTTAGTATGTGATTCACCTCCTAAAAATATTCATACCGAAAATGAAACATTATATTATAATATAAACACAATAACAGTGATTAACAAGCCGATTTGCATGAACGGGTTAACGCTGCATTTTTCCTCTTGTAAACATGATAACTCATCGTGATAACTTGATCCTACAATATGACTGTCTACTTGGCCTTTATGACTACTTTGTCCCTAACATTTTCTCAGCTATTCGGGACTTTCGAATGATACCGATACGAGCCTGGTCTGAAAACGTTCAATTTCGAAGCATTTTGGCCGTTTTTTGGACCTTTATGGTCACCTAACTCAAAATGGGTGCATTTTCAGGCCTTGCTCCTATTACAACTTTTTCATTACTCGCCCAGAGCTTTCGATGATACAAAAAAACAAATCATTTGAACAACTTTTTCATTTTACTCATTTTTACTCACGACAGGGGTGCGCCAGAAGCAGTTCGGCACTCCCGGGACTCCATGCGCTTCCGGGAGCACTTCAGTTCCTCTCCTACCTCTCTGCCAAATTTCAACCCGATCAGCCCAGCCAATTTCGAGGTAGATGTAGAGAGAGGGCTAATCATTAGAATAAATAATTATAAATAACGAAAATACACAACTTAAAGTGTTGCCTTTTTTGGTGAAACGCGGCAACCCAATACATATCAACAGAACATCTACTCATAAAAAGCCCAAAGGGACCAATCCTAAACGCCAGGAGCTGGTGATGGAATCCTCTAACCGCCACTTTCACCAACAGCAAAAAAGGCAACCTAAAAGGCAGCAGGCTACTCTCCCCTAGTAGGTTTCTGATGGTCCTTCATTCATAGGTCAGCCTGCCATGTAGCGAGGGAGATATCATAAACTGTGGCGGCGATGTAGAAATCTGCAGAACCTAGCGATGCCAGTGACACTAGAAAGAACTACGTAATTCAATTGCGTGCGCAAAGTGTGTAGTTCAAAGAGTCTCTACAAGAGCCTGCCCAGGATTTAAGGTGAGCCTAGTGGGAGTTCAAATTGATAGCCTGCTACTCCCATGTCTACCAATCCTAATGCTGAGGCTCCGACTTTTCTGCCAAGAATTACACAACCTCCTGCCCAGCCAGCAGCCCTTCAGCTACCTACATCTATACCTACTGCCACAGCGTCACAGAGCACAAACCTTAGTTTACTTCACTACAACAGCGAATCACCCCGATAGTTGGCTGTGTAATTTCAGAGAAGCTGGTCCACCGTTTTGTAGTAGCACGAAAGGGATGTAAAATATAGTCTTGTCTGTTAGGGAAGGAGTAGCCACTAACGAACGATACGGAAACGAACCTCGTTAAGCAGGCGCGGGATGACAGTTACATTGATCTGCACAAGCTTCTAGGAACGCCAAGATAACGAAAGCTAAAGGGTCGATGTAAGAAACCTGACAGAGCCTACGATAACAGAAACACGCCAAGTCGGTCAAAAATCTCAGCTTAGTAGCTCGGCAGACCAGATATTTGCGGCTGTTAATACCAGGTCAGTTAAAGCTAAAGGTTTACTCCTGAGATGTCCGTTCAGCCGCAAGTTGGGGAGGGGTCGGTGCGAATAATAGAAAGCCGCCAAATCTCAACAGAACATTTGGCAAGGACCGCTAGAAGTTAACCTACTGGAATTCCCCTACTCACGACCTTGTGTATACTAATCAATTATTGTTATGATAAATCAAATCACCGATCAAAACAAAAAACTCCAGTCGTTGACACGAGACACCATTTTATAACTCAAATATTACACATTACAATACCATAAAATTGTTGTTTCAATCACAAAGCATTTATCGCAAAACAACGTCAACAACAGGTACGCAGAATACAGGGCTACGAAGCAGACAAAACGGTTACCAATTACCATAATCCATATATGATTTTGGTAGCTTAGTTTAGGTAAAGTATCGAAAGGAACAAATAAATTTAAGCCTTAACTTTTGTGATAGACAAAATATGTTTCAACCAGCAACTTTCTTTTGATTTTTTCGATTTCGATTCTTTTCCTTTACTTCTGCAAACTGCTTCTCCAGGCAAGTAGGTTTAAATTGGATTGAAACAAAAATTATAGTACGCTAATTAAATTGATCACTTATAGTCTAATCAAAAATTGTTGAATAAAGGGTACTCTTATAGCACATTACAGATGCAAAGAAGCTGTGAAAGCAAAACAAATACAAATGCCACACAAGATTACGCATAATTAACCATTATCTCTAGGCTATAATTTCTAATGCTTTATCGAGTTGACCGAAACTTCCGGTATTTTATGCAGTTTAACCATTTTACACCAAGCAAACAGCAAACGCTAGAGAGCACCGAGTTTTTGGGAGATTGCAACCAACCTGCAGCCACTAGAGCACAGAAATAGTAATCTAAAAAGAAACAAAAACAAAAAGGAAACAATACCAACACCTGTACGGCACAAACAACTAACTGACAACAGACAAATACGTATATATGCAAAACAAACAGTAAAAACGTTTGGTGACAACATACATATGATGTAAACAGCAAAGATATAACGCAAAATATAAAAGTAAACTAAATTAAATAGTACCAATTTAGTACTAATTAGTAGTCCAAGCTTAGCAAAAGTTACTCTTGGATGCAAACTCCGAAAAGCTGTTTCCTACGTACATTTTGGAATTCTGGTCCAATATAACGCTTCTATAGGCAGGCAATTTAAAATCAATCACGTTACGTGTACTAACACCAACAACAACAAATCAAACAATAGCAAAAGAGATTTAATCAAAGTAGAACAGAGTCAGAAGTCTGTCGTTTGAATTCAGCGTCTACAGTCAGAATCTCAGTCATTTCAGCAAAGGAAATAGATTTAATCAGATTTCTCCTTTTTGACAGCTAAAACAAAAACACTGATAAAAATCTACGCACATGCATACAACTCATAAACGAAGCTCTGAAGCAACCCTACGTTTATGTATAACCTTCTTCCAGAAAAGGAAAACAGCTCTTCTCATCCCCATCTCAAAGCAAAACCAACTATAAAATACATATGACTAGTACGCACAATAATAAAAAGCTAGTACCAAAGCCAATGTCCGAAATACTCATTTTATTATTTTGTAAAAAATTTAAAAAAACTCAAAACCGCACCAGAATCATCCACATCATCTGGCTCCAGGGTACGCTTCCGCATAGGCGGCGGATGTATGGTCATCGGAGCGGAAGCCTGATAGGGCAACTTTTCCATGCCCAACACTTTGTGAACCTGTCCAAAGGCTATCAGCCGCACAGCATGCTAAACGCATAATAAAGAAAATATTTTCATAATAGCAAACATGCAAGCACACGAATACCTGTACACGAACACTTTTTAAAACGATAAAAACGGAAAAATAAAGGTTACACACATTACACAATATCTGACTCTTCAATTATGAGACACCCATTCATAGAAGGAAAGAAGGAAAGGAACCATACCTGTGCACTAGCAGTGATATCCTCCCTCTGTTGAATGGACATGGCCTGAACTGCATCCGCCAGTTCCTTTTCACACGGATCCAACAGGCCTGGTCCAGCTAGACACAAATTAATGCTCAAATCCAACAATGTCATTCATGAGTACCACATTTTCATATTGGGTAGTTAGTTACGCACAATGGTATCTTGTCCATGCATATAACGTGAGCTCAAAGCTCAAATCTCACCAGAGGCGAATACGGGGAACAATGCGAATAAAAAAGGTTTGGACCTCCTCTTTTTGGGAAACATTACGGCTTTTCCAAGCAAGGGTAGAGTGGAGTTAAAACTAACTTCATGAATCATGAAAACAGTTAATTTTAACTATACTCGACACAGCAATATCCTGCCCTTTCTTGAAAAGGCTCTAAGAGAGCCTTCAACTATCTACAAATCTAATGTTGAAGCTATGGTGCAATGGCGTGCTGCTGGAATCAATGCGAAGGAAGGCAGGAAGGACATAATATTATGACGTGATTAGAAAGCTTAAAAACAGCCATCCTTTCTCCAAAACAAATTTCAGACTCAGAAAGTTCAAGTTGTTAATGATGTCAACAACTCAGAACCTGTTAAAAGGAGGATTCCTCAGGCCCCCAAATTACGCCGTACGCCTGAGGCTCCCTTGTTTTATTGTTTAACCATTCTTGTTGATATAGCTCAGCATCTAACGACTAACACAGGAGGATAGTACCAACAAATTATCAGCTGCTGCTCAGGGTATGCTTTGCCCCCCCCCAAATTAGACCTTCCTCCCCCAAAATGCCTTCCCCCCGAAATCGCACCCTCCCGGGATTTTTGCTTCCCCCTCCCGAGATTTTATGGAGGCCCAAAAATTTTTGCCGAAATAGGCAAAATTTTCGAAAATATTCCGACTTGGCCGGAGAGTTTTCTCGTAAAAATAGCTATTGTTAGCTTAAATCCTGGCATTTTTGAGACCTTTTGTGTTTCACCATGCAAAATACGCCAAAAAATACCATTTTTGGCTCATTTTATCGAAAAATCCCCCCCCCGGAAAAAACCCTAAAAATACCCTGCTACTGTCAATGAAGGATACACAATGCTTCATTGTGATAAAAGTAAGAAATCAAGACAAGAAGGAGGCTGGAAGAGCTGCATCAACTTACATGGTAGTAAAATTCCGGCAGCAACGGCCTCAAACAGACGCCGAAATGCTTCACCAGGAGTCAGCGGGCCTCCGGCTGAAACCAGAACCTTCTCAGCCAGCAATTCCAAAGCCTGAAAAAACCACGGATAGAACAAAGGGTAAATGAGATACGTACAATACAACAAATAAAGAAGTGAGTAACAATTTTAAAACTGAAATTTAACATGACAAACGTCAACCCATCAACAAAAAAAGGGAAGACAGTAGAAAAGAACACCAGAAATTAGTCAAGTTAAGATAGCGCCCCGTCGCAAATTCTCATCTCCCCACATACAAACGAAGTATGCAGAATTTTGAAGAAAACAGATAACACGGACGTCGGAGTGGGTCCGGAGAGGAAATTTTTTTAAAAATAGCCAAATTTACATTAAAAATTAATTGACGCTTCAGGTATGCCTAGATACAACCGACAGCTAAAACGGCAACAACCAAATCCCTACCCATTCCGTCAGAGGTGTCCAGGTTGGAATACGCTGGCACAGATCCTTCATAACGCGCAGAATGATCATACAGGATGCTAAGTTGGAGCACCGCGCCTAAAATACAAACAGTGTTTACAGTCCCGAAAATATATATATAAGGACAAAAGGTCTGCAGACACAAGCATTCAGCCAGCACAACTATACGGTCGATGGTGTACAGCGTAACCGTTGTACCGTTGTACGTACACAAGAACATAGACAACAAAACAGGGTACTTTTCAGGGAATTTTCCGAGAGGAGGCAGAAATTTTTTAGCAAAAATGAGACAAACACTGGTATTACTGGCATATCTTGCATGGAGACAAATCAAAAATTCTAAAAAATGCCAGGAGTATGGTTAGAAATAGTAATCTTTGAGTAAAAATTTCGGCGACGACGGAGAATGTTTGAGATGCCTATTTTTGCCAAAAAATCAGGGGCCAGCTTCATGCAACTTTGCCCAACTAACTACGCTGAAAATCTGTAACCTGTGATCTGGATCCCATGATTTGAGCTACGGTTAAAAATATAAGAGTTGTCGACAACTTTTAAAGTTTTGTCAGATCGCAATGTTGTTGTTGTTTGTTTATCATCCGTCATGTCCTTATATGGAGTAAATTTTCTTCTTTTTCTTCTTCTTCAATATTTTGAGAGTGGCATGAGAAATTAGTATATATTATATATTTTGATAACACATGCTCAAAATTAAGTTCCAATCACTGCTGTCCAATTTTTAACTCCAAAGAATCAGTAAATCAGAGGTAATCAATTGCTCAGCAAGTCGCGGACTCGATAACTCATATGAGACTTGCCCCTGAGCACCCAAAAATCGCAGGGGCAGGTCATTTCGGGGAAGAAGTAATTTTGGGGGAAGGTCAATTTCTCGTGCCCCCACGTAAAAGGGACACTGCCGCAATATCAATTGCAAACTTCATAGTTTAAGTAGAATCCACAAGACTTCGCAAGTTAACATAATAATACTAATTTAATTACTAATAGGTTAATTACGTAAAGAAACCGCAGATCCGCCCATTACAGTTGCTTCCACGACGCAATAATGTAGCTATTGATTTTGTCAATTTTATCAATCAATTCAAACGGTCACTCCACTGAGACCAGTCCAAAACTTGATAAAAATTGATGAAACGCTCTGAAAACTTTGCAGTTATACACAAATTTTATTATTTTTGCTGTGGAAACCGAAGGATACTGTTTGCTAAAGCCCTGAAAGAATAGAATCGTTTTCAATGCGTTTCATAATTTCACATCAACGCTTTCGAATGGCCTTGTACTCGTCCGTTATAACCGTAAAATAGGCACACAGTTACGTCTGATCTTTCTTTCTGCAAAAACAAATGGAGACAGAACTGAGAGTGTTGTAAAAAAACAGAATTGACTTTTGCCATTCAGTCTTGCCACGTTTTATATCACTTTTTCGTGTCCAAATAGGGAAGATCTATAAAACCATGACCAGACCGAATTACATAGAAACATTTTATCAAGTCTATTTATTTTATGGATCTTGTCTTCAGAGCAGAACAGACAAACCTGGAACCATTTTGCACGGCGAAGCCATGCTAGCGCTTCAAGACATTTTCCTTTATCCAAAACGTCAGGCGGATCCTTCACGACTGTCTCTTCAAATGTAATAAGCAAATGACACAAAAACAGTAGACAAGAAAATGAAATTACAATCTTCAGGGGCCGATCCTATCAAAGCCTTAATCCCAGTGAAACCCGAAACCTGGGTTAAATCTATGTGTTAAAGATAGCCAGGCCGCATCAAGAGTGGGGGGGGGGTGGGTCAAGGAATCAAGGTAGACCCAGCCATTTTGAAATGACACGAGATGGCAAGAATTAAAATTCGGCTTTTTTCAAGCAAATCTTGCTATTTTTTTAAAACCTGAACAGCCAGAAGGCGGAAACAAAAGAGCGAGCACTTTGCAACACTAGGGGGTCTTCCGATCACGTACATGTATATACCTTTCGCGCTTGCCTTTGAACCTCTCCTTTCTAAAATCCTAGATGCGTGGTCGTATGCTAACCCAGGTTTGAGATTCAACGCCGGTGCAGCAACTGATTGGATTGGCCCCACAGGACTGTTACAAAGGTCACTTTTCCATGGTATAAATAACTATATACTTACTTGAAGAAGGGGCATGACCGACCATAATGTTGTTTTCAGACTATTCAAAGTTTCAGAACTATATAACCTCACATGACGTAAAGTATAAGCAAAACTGTGCAAAGAAACTATTATTCATGAGAATCAAAATTTAAAGAGATCCGAAAACTTAATTTTAACACGATTATTGGGAGTTTTCCGTACACGGCCCATTCTTTCCAAAAATTTATGTCCTGAAGACGATCAAGAAAGGACGAAACCAAGTATGAAAGCAAAAAACCTCCCTGCCGTTAAATTTAACTGATTTTTAGCAATTTGACAACTAAAGAGGCAATGTATGGTCAAGCCATGCCCTCTTCATGTAAACATGCACTGATATAATAGAATGAAATACTTGTAGACGTATTACTGTGAAATAAATACTTTCTCCAATGGTTACCAGCAAAAACTGAGTTTAATACTCCGAAACAGTGATGTACTCGCAGCACAAATTACAATAACCGATTGTACAATTTACGTCTGACAAGCGCGCTACTGTACATCCGTTCAGTGCATGTTTTAGCAAAATATTATTATTGGGGGTAGTACTGAGATAACCTGCCAGAATCTGATAATGTCGCGATGGCGTAGTTTAAGCTAAAATCTTTTCCCAGCCACTACGGAATGAATTTAGACTAAATTATATAACCTCAATCCACCTAATTCAATCTTATCAAATTTTCCAGTTGGTATCTCAGACTGACATAAAAAACCGTAAGCTGTAAGCAACTCGCTAACGAAAATTAAGGCACAAGTAGAAGTTGAAATCAGCGGCCAGAATTAAGACACACGTCATGCTCTCAAAAGTGGAGCCAGCGCTTTCTGCTTGTACCTTCAAATTCATGGACAGTTTCAAAAGCACACGTACAGCCTGCTCGGGGCAATGTTGTCAAAAATAATATTTCAATAAATTCTTAAAAATTCCCACATTAATAATCAAGGGGGAGTGCGGGCGAACCCCCTCCCTTTTTGCACGCCGACGGAAAATTTTAGCTAATTGTAGTGTGAACTGCCACATCATACTACGATATAGCGATCCGGACCCCTACTACAATTAGATCCCCACGTAATGCCCTTAGCGTTTGCAGTGTAAGCCGTACGTGTACTTGCAACGGCTTTGGAAGACGCACAAAGAGTTTCATTAAGACAGTAGCAATCAGTTATTATAGGAGGGGGAAGGACAATATTAGTTGTTAACTAACTTAAAGAGTTATTAACTCTTTGGGCGTCAAAGATGGCAAAAAGTGACCATTGTAGCAAAAGACATGTAAGAGGACCCAAGGAGGACTGATTCAGTATCCGGCTGAGGCAATTTGTCCATTTTACCAATAAATTCAATTGAAATTTAATTATCGATTAAAGTATTTTATTATCGATCCCATAATCCGGCCTTTAGTTGACTACCTCAACCGAACTACTGCTCCCCTATGATTCCTAAAACGATGCAGCTCAAAACAAGGCAGTCACTTCGCGAAACACAATCTGCCAATTTGCTTTTATTTTTTTAATTTTGCTTTAAATAGTAATTAATTTCCTTAACTTTATCAAACTCCATTCTTTGCTAAATCATGTGTTTCGGACCGTATCTAAATTTAACAGATTTCGTATCCTGCAGTTTCAAGGCTGTCATAATTTTGCGATTTTTGGTCAGCTTATCGGAGGACTCAAGCTAAAGTAATTTAGGAGGACTCAAGCTAAAGTAATTTAGAAGAAAAATTACCATTCTCAGAAAACATTTTTTGTTGATGAAACAGTTTTTATGCGGTATCAGTTTCACAAACACAATGACCTTGGTTTGAGCAGCACCATAAGCTACCTAACATAGACTTACCTAATATGATGGTGAAATTGCAGACGATTTCAACAACTTAACTGAGAAGTTCTACTAAGATAAAAATGCTTAGCTTTTCAACCATATTAAACACGAAAAACTTAAAAGAGTTTTTCCCCACAAATCAAGATTCAAATAAAAATGCAATTGTCTTCGAGCCTATCAGCTTGCGAAATCATCTGCCCAACACCACCAACAGAGAGCAGGCACAGCATGATAAAATGAAACAGAAAAGGGAATCCGGTGTTTTCAAAAACAAAGAAAAAACTCAGAAAACTGCTCCTACCGCTTCCAGCCACAACGGCGCCATCTCGCATCAGCGGTGACGTCAGATGAAGCGTAATGGTGACGGCCGGCTCTCCGGGCGACACCACCTTAATGAATCCATTCTCTGGCGATACGCTCAGGGAATACTTCTCATCAGTAAACTTCTACAGCAAACATAAGATTTATTTATTTATTTATGTAGTCAGTTCCCGCCCGCTAGCTGGAGAGCTGTCGCGAGGCCCCATAAAGGGACACCTGAGATAGACAGCAATGTGGAGGCAACGCTGTCGATATCAGATACAGGTAAAGAAATATGCTCGGCAGAAAATAAGAGCAAGTAGCTAGCTGTTCAAACGGATTTTCCGCGCTCACAAAATAAAAAAATGTAAGAAAATAATGCTGCCCCAGAAGCATTTTAGCCTGGCATTTTAGAATTTAGAACCACAGCCTAGCATTTTAGTGGAGGGGAGACGGTGGAACCCCAACTTTTCAGTTCCTACATCCACTTTTTGAAGCCTCCCTCCCAATTTTCGGCATGCCCTAACCAACTTTTTGGGGGTCGCGGACGTTATACGTTTTTAACTTAAAAATGCTAAATTTTCCTCTGGAAGCTTAGGTTTAAAAGCTTGGGCTCTTCCCACATTTAGCGGACATCTCCCCGCCCCTCTCCCCCCCCTTCCCGCTTCCTATTCAAAACCCTAAAAATGCAAGACAGCCACCAATAAAATTCATTTTGGCAAAACATAAACCCCTAAAAATTAAATCCAAACACATACGTATTATTATACAAGACGCAGTACTGGTAGCTCACAAAAGGTAAATTTAAAGCCAAAATTGATTTCCTAAATCGTATACTAACCTCATACTCCTTCGGCAGAAGTTCATAGATCTTGTACAGTAGAGCCATTCCCGGCTTCTCAGAGCAGAGAATCACCAACTGAACAGACAACTGATTCCGCAGCAGAACCCCCTTGGCCAGCGGCCCCACCCGCATCACACCCTTCAGCAGACGCTCACCGCCGCCCTTAGCCTCAACTGATCTGAAACAAAAACAGTACGTAAAAGCATAAAATTAAAACATATTATTGAAACTGCGAACTCAATCAAAACTTAATGAGAATCCGATAGAGGAGACAATTTAACACGTTCCCTGCCACTACTGAGGGATTCTTAGTATTATCTACCGGCCACTACCCAATAGCTTGCCAGCCATGTCACTCATAATGAGTGCTAGACTTGCCAACCATTTTACAAAAAAATCGTGAGTTTAAGATTATGTGCCGCCAAAGAGAAAAGATTAGAACGATAGGTACCAACACGCAGTAGTCATTTGTGTAACGTCCCGGCCAATGTCGAGAAACTGCTTTACTTAACAACTGAATAAGTGACAGGGCCCATAACAAATATGAGATTGTTACTCCATATAAGTGACATGGCAGGGAACGTGCCATGTCCTTTGACACCTCCCGCCGTGCAGCCTTGGGCCTGCCAGTGGGTAGTATCCTCAGAAAGGTGGAGGGGTTATATTTGTAGAAAACACAAGTTTTTAATATAGAATAACGGAAACGCAAATAAAGGAAACATACTTCTTTTCAACGGGCAATTTTTCTTCCTTTTCTCTGCTAAACAATCAAACAAACAGAATACATAACTATCAACCAACAAAACTTAGCACTGCAACAGCAGCAAAATTCAAAATTAGAAAAGGAACAAAATACAAAGAGTGTCGTTGAAATAACTAAATGAAAACTAAAAATGTCTTGAAGAAAATATCTTAGGTCCAATTTCCCAAAATGTTCCGAACACACCAGACTGCAATAAGTATGATTGTCTACGAACGACTGAAACAACATCTTTCCTCCCCGCATTTTTTTCACTAACTGTATTTTCAGTAGATACGTACGTCAAATTGAACTGATCCGATACGCCTCGGAGGGCTCGTTCAGTATTGTTGACAGCCTTCTGAACAGCGTCCGTCTCCGACTGCAACGGATAGATCGATTCATGTTTCCCGACCACATGTTTATCATCCATGGCAGGATCAATATCACCCATCATCATCTAAATAAAAACAACAAAAACAAATATAAACAGAACGATATTGTTTAAAACTAATAAGTAAAATAGTCTGAAACCATTTAAGAGCCGTGGTCACCAGAATTTATTCAAATTTATTAGGTATATACGCCAAGATAGAACAAAGTGAACATGTCAAAATCTTGGTTTCCACACATTTACCAAATCATTATAGTTAAAGAATTTCAACGGAAACAGACACTTTTAACAATCTCGCACTGAATCTAGTTACTTGATTTGTAAAACCAGAATGCAAATTTCAAGACAAAAACTATTACTTACGGCCCCTCCCTGTTGACCCATAGGTCCTGGCGGTCCAAAAAGTGGATACGGCACTCCCATCATTGGTGGTCCGCCACCCCAGAACATTCCCCTAAAAATAGCAACAAACATTTTCAACTTGAGGTACTACATATAATGAAGTATCTGTAAAGAAGAGCTATTCGGTACTCGCAGCAAATAATTGTCGTTGTTAACAGTTAACATTTCTCTCCATGCGTTAAATCTGCATACTCGTTGTGCTATAGTCACAAATAAAAGATTAATTTTCATAATAGTAAGTAAGTTTATTCGCACAACACCGTCACACACGTACAAGCAATGATATGATTCTAAAGCATACTGCAATTGTCAGCATGTCAAAGGTAATGAAATCTCTCACTCAAACTGAATTGTCGCAGACTTTCAGGACCTTCAAAACCTAGAGCCTACTTTCCTACTACCATTCTAAAAGAAAATAAATAAAAAACACTTGGCTAACCTTCCCATTCCATAAGCCTCATGCGGACGCATCCTTAGAATATCACGTCTGAGTTGATCATGCTGACGACGCCCCTTCAGCGCAAACTTCATATCAACCTCCAGCTCTGGATTTACCTTTTTCTGCAATACAGTACCTTTGGGAATTAGTGATTAAACAACAATCAGTGTCAAAGGACAATAAAAACAGCTAAATTTTTAGAATTAAGTGGCGCAAACTTAGAAACTATGGATACCATCAGGACCTGCCCCCAGAAGTCCAATTCATAGGCAGGGGGCGCAGCCAGTTTATGAAAAAGGCTTTTGCTGTTCACGAGGGGAAGTAAAGCTGATTGGGGGGAGTAGAAAGTGCAGCAGTGTATGCCTCCAGCAAACAGTATGCACACATAAATAATATTTGAGTTCGTTTGCTGCAAAAAAGCCATTAGAAAGCAATCCAAAATATGCCATATGTATATACAAGCTCATTCATACCTTAAATTGTAGTCTGTGTCTGCGTCCCTTCAGATGCATATCCTTGGCATTGATATCATTGAAACGACAGTCACACAGTTTGCAATGATAGCTGATCACTTTCCCCTGATCGCTCTTAATCAGTTCAATATAGTCTTCACCAACGGGTGCAACTTCTTTCTCATCGTCATCCAAAACTGCAAACAAAACAGCAATAGAAATAACAATTGAAAAATTTCCAAAAACTAGCTGCTCATTACTCTTCCACTCGAACTTAAGGGGGGGGGGTCCATTTTTGGCCGATTTTTTGACCATCTCCGATTTTGCTCATTTTCACATATTTTGTTCTCCGATTGGTATAGTTTAACGAGTTTTTGAAATTAAAGTCGGATCTTTTACGGTTAATGAGTAATTTCACTTCAAAGTTGAGATCTCATGTGTTAAACATAGGAAACTGGAAAAGTTTCAATTTTTTGACTAGTGTCAAAAAATCTCGAAACTGGGCAAAGATTATCAGCATAATTTGGTATCATTAGAAACGTCTATCTGTATACTTTAATTTGTTGGAATTAGATTTTTGAGTTAGGCCTTTAAATTTTTTAAAATAATTTTTGAAGTTTGCTGACTGTGAAATTTGACGTTTTTCGTTGTTGAAAACTGGGGTATTTCAACTTTGATCAAGCATTACATAAATTGAAAGGCCTAACTAAAAAATCTGATTCCAACAAATCACAGTATGTAAGTAGACGTTTCTAACAATACCAAATGATGCTGATAATCTTTGCCTAGTTTCGAGATTTTTTGTCACTAAAAATTTGGTTTTTTTACCAAAATTTTGAATTGATTTTTTGCCTATTATGTGAGACCATTGCAATCAGCAGCTACCAAATGCCAAAATATCTCGTTTCTCGTTATTTCTGGTGGCTGTAGTTCAGTGTTGACTACAATTATTCCAGCTAAGTAGCCCAACGTGGTCGCTGCATCCTAATCTGTCGGACTGGTACCCATATAGCAAAAATATCGATTTTTGCAAATTTCTCAAAATACGACAAATCTGACATCAATCGAAAGCTCTTAATGCGGGGAACATTTTTTCTTCTTGGGCTATGGTCCGCAAATGCACCAAATTGAAGTTAATGGCTGTTAAAGGGTTTTGTTATCTAACCTCAACGTTGTCCTTGCTGCTCCTTAAAAGTCGTTTAAAAAAGGCATGAAATCAAGTTTAGCCTGCCAACACCGGGACAAAATTAATTCTTTAGATCAATTTTCAAATGTACATCCCATTGAAGCTCCAAAATCGAAGACTGTATAAGGAAAATTGCCTTAGTCTCAAGCGGTACCCTCGTTTCGCCCATTATTACAATTGCAAGCAGTTGATAGCTCGTAACTCGTGGAGACATGGATGAAACTTCTCAATATTTAAACTTGGTACGTACAACATGTGTGGCTACATTATGTGTAAAAATGAGCGAAATCCGTGACTATACATTTTTTCATGGTGGACCCCCCATTAACTTCTTATTCATCTAACTTCTTAACGACAGTATACGTTGGGCATCAACAAACTGCATATTTTAGGTACCAAAAGACCGCCAGCTCACTCTTGTCTTCTGCAACTTTTGCACAATCCTCATGAATAAAAGAAAATATAGTAGTACAAAAAATTGAAGTTTTTGAGAATTTGCAATAATTTACATACTTTCTCCAACGGCTTGACCAGAGCTTTCGCCATCCTTTCCTGCAAACAAACACAGACAGTTTCACAAATTTTAAGCTTGCAATTCCGAAGTTAAGCGGAAAGAGCTAAGTGAATAAAAACAATTCAACTTTGTACTGTACTGTTGTATGTAAGTTACTTAATGAAACTACAATGATCCCATTAGCATCAAAACATGTACACAGTAAACAAAAACACTTGAAAAGAATGAAGCTAATAATTTTAACTTTTGCTTGTACCTTTAATACTATTGAGAACAAAAAATTTAACTTGAAAAACTTTCAAAACTAACATTAGGCAAAGAAAACTAACATAATCTTCCTGTTATATACCTATTTTCCACACATACCCTACTAAGATACAACTGCTTACATACGTACCAACAATTGGCACTTGCTGAAGAGTGCGCATCTGCGAGGGAATTACGGTCGGCTCTCCACCGCCAGGGATTGGTTTCCCCAGCTGCTGATGCAATTTTAATGTCTAAAACAAAATCAATTTTAATTGGAGAAATCTTTTCACTGTACAAGACTCGAATCCATCAACCGGGAAGAGTTAAGCCTACATCAAAATGTAATTGCAGAAAACTGGACTAAACGGATCAACCCCTCTATTTAATCTAATTTATTCCGATCTGAAGTTACCGTGAAAAAATCCACCACCAAGCTCTTAAACAAGCTACAGCTTCGACAGATTAAATCCATTGTGAAGATAGCGTGCACTTAAGATAGACATTTTGTGAAGTTAGCGCACACTTCTAAATTATGGAATTACCTAGAAATTATTTAACTTGACAAACGCTCAGTATTTGTGTGACTTCTGTCCAAAATTATCGGTACTTTAGCTAAATTGTCAATTGATTCACGCTTGGTCAAACAGTTGGAATTAGGTCGTGTTGCAAGACGGTTGGGGGTTTTCGTCAAGGGTTCTCCGAGCTTGGGATTTCCAAGTGTGGTAAAGTTTAGTGAAGTTTGGGTACAGTTTTTGTCTGGCGCTTGTATTCTGCTTGTTTTGTGAACTTTTCTGGAAATTATGTTTTTGAGTGTTGTCTAGCTCAGTCGTGAATTTGACAGTAAAATCATTTGTTGTCTAACATTTTCTTAAGTAGACTTAGGGCATTTTCCATTGGCATCACACACCACACAGTTACCTTGTGATCTAGTCTTATCCTAAATTCTAGATAGTCAACTCGTTTTATTTAAGAATCAGTACATTTTACTAACATACGTACAGGCGCGTAGCCAGGGGGGGGGGGCGAGGGGGGCATGCCCCCCCGAAATCAGAGACTAAATAAAATTTTTTAACGAGTAGTAGTAGTAGCATGAATAAATATTTCGAAAAATTTTCGCCTGCGGCGCTACTTTTGAACGAAAATATCTCAAAAAGCACTAGACTTTACTTGAACTTTCACCAACTGTTCAGTTGCGAAAGAAATTTCCGAGCATTTTGGCTTGCCCCCTCCGAAATGTTTTTCTGGCTACGCTAGTGCATACGTATACACGAACTTCACACCATGAACCTTTGATCTCCTTTAGCACACTCATCTCATCACGTGCGTCAGAGCTGCCACAATCGTATCAAACTTGTTGGACTTCAGTAAGCAGACAACAATAATTTCAGGTTAAGTTTACGTAAAACGCTAACCTTCTGATGTTTAACACCACGAACATGGGCATTGTAGGTATCCCGCCCAGTGCAGGTGACTCCGCACAGGTCACACCTGTAGCAGGTCTTGGTTCTGGAGATGGGCACCGTGCTATCCTGCGTTTTCTGAGCCTGTTCCTTCTTCTTATGCTTCATGCCCTCAAGATGCTCTTTGTACGTCTAGAAAGGGCAAAAAAGAAACAACCACTGACCACGAATCAACTGGAAATAAAGCTAGCATGACAATAGGTTTCACAACTGTTTAATGCCCAATCTTGTAATTTCCACACTTCCACTAGCGATACATTAAAGCATTTCTAAGCTTATTAAAGCGTAATAATGTGTGGTGTATGAAAATAATAAAAAGTCTTACGTAAATATCCATAGTTTTTGAAATGCTACTTTGTCTAGTCATGCCATTATATTAAAGCAAACTTAGTCAGTGTCTTGTAAACCCTAGAGTCACCACAACCATATTATGCTGGTGGGTGAAGACAGGAGTACATATTTCAAAAGGTCAAAAACAGCAACAAAAATCACTCAGAAGTTTACTCACAAAACCCCGCAAATACAAACCTGTGGTCCAGCACAGCTGATCTTGCAGACTTCACAGTAGTGAACCTGCTGTGGCCGGTTAGGACCACCGCCTCTGCGAAAGCCACGGCCCACACCGCGCCAACCTCCACGACCCCCGCCAGAGGACCCTCCTCCAGCATTTCCGCTTCCCATGCCCGCATGACCGCGGCCAACAGCAGCATACTGCTGACCAGTGGTCAGTACGGCAGCCGTAACTGCAGCTGCTGCTGGCGAGGCCGCAACGGCAGCCGCAGCGGCCGCCGGGGTGACCTTGCTCTGGATGTAGTTGGTGGCGGCAGCGTACAGGGCCGCATCGTACTGTGGAAATGCGGTGGCAGCTAAAAGAAGCCATCAGAATAGTATTCGCAATATGCGATGCCAACAGTATATAACATAAAGAAATCAAATCAGATACCACGATACCTATTGTTAAGCATCCGTGTTTCACGTGAACTTCGAAATTAAAGTTACAATTTTATTTAACGTTTAAGCTTATATTTAGCTGACGAAAAGCTGGATCGAAAAACGGCTTTCAGATTTGTGTTCAGCGTTCCGGAAAATCCCCATATGCAACTTTTTAGCGAAATTGGAGACAAAAAGTTTTGGTTCCCTTGCTTCAGCTTGGAAAACTTAGAAATATAAAGTTTTCAAAATTTAAAACTGTGATGCAGGTCGATCAGAAAGGTGCTCAAATGCATCCATACCAAATTTGAACTAAATCGGTTAAGTTTTGCGAAAGTTACGCTCAGCTGTGCGTCTGCCTTAGTATCGCCAGCGGGTTTTCTTTAGTGGTGAGGTGTTCTACTGACGAACTGAAACTAGGAGCTTCGAACCACGCCCAGGACAGAGAGAAAGCACAAAATTTAGATTAGATTCGTTCATCACAAACTAAACAAACAGGTAAGCTATACTACTTAAACGTAAAAAAAGAGAAAAGCATCGATTTACCAGGAATCGTGGTCACTGTTATGGCGGTAGGCGCAGGGGCAAAAGCAGCAGATTTGGCCGCGCTTGCCACAGATTTCACCGCCGACGTAAGACTGGACACTAAAGTAATACAACAAAATATTGCTAGAAACATACGTATATAACACCGGACAATAATAGGTCACAATCAAAAACACACATCCACATCACGCCTTGTGGTTGCACTGCAAACCACAAACATAATATACAAAATTGGTTAGAGATTTTAAAATAAAATCTGAATTAAATCGGGAGGATGATAATGTCAGCACCAACGAGAACGAGGTTTCACCATCTGTAATCAGTAATCTGCAAACATCTTCATTGTAATGCGTTTTCAGCAGCACTTTTTCAATACAAAATGAAGGTTTGTATGAATGAAGAGACTTTTTCAATACAAAATGAAGGTTTGTATGAATGAAGAGACTTCCAACCTGCAACATTAGACACAGAAGGAGCCGTTGCTCCCAGAAAGCCGGCAGTACCAGCAGATGTTAGAGTGTGAGCGGCAGTAGAAGATCCAGCCTAGAACAGATAAACGCATATATATACAATCATGTGATGCTTAAAACAGGGACGGGTAATGGATATCAGGATAACTTTTATATCCGGATAGGATAATATACTTTCTTTTCGAATAATACCCGACCTAACAGACATATAATTATATATATTGGGACGGATAATATCCAGTTTGACAAAATATATATGCGTA
>JASAND010008156.1:0-10943 GCA_030248195.1 Trissonchulus latispiculum | reverse complement strand
ATACAGAGCTATCAGTGTCAGTCAGTAATAAGAAATTGTAAGAAGTTGAATACTCATTGAATATATTTAGTTGTTTGCATACACTGTTGGACTTGCTAGAGAATGTCTCGCCAAATTATCATGATGTGGTCGTGTTGAACTGCAGCAAGCAACGAGAAGAGATCTAGGGATATCATGCAAAAGCTTACTGGGCTCAAGCAGGAAGGAAATAGAAGATCAGAGTCCTAAAATTATTCTTGATATATAAATGGATAAAATGCACTGGTTAGTATAAAGAGTTTCTCAAAGAAAAAGTTTGCTAAAATAAAAGTTCCGTTACGCTCGAATACATATATACAGTAAAAGTAGAGATTGTTTATGCACTATAAACTAAATGTAGCTTGGATGGATATATATCAGGGTTTTTTTTCAAAATCGGACCTGTGTAAATCTTGTGTAAATTTAAATTTCACTGTGTATTTTGTTTGAAGCTGTAAAAATTTAAAAGTATCGTTTTTCAACTGTAATATAAAATAAAATACATTTAGACGTTATTTTCTTGCTACAATGTTATTTTCGGATCACTCAAGCCAAAGTTATGCCAACTGCACTTGTGTAACATTTCGAAAGAAGCCATGCGGGGGGTCTGGGGGGCGGAGCCCCCCAGAAGTTGACAAAATTTTGTAAATTGCAATAGAATTCATAATGGAAATGTTTAAAAAGATTAATTCATTAAATGTCAAAAATAATATTGGACAAATTCAAATTTCTGAAAAACACTTCGCCTACTGAAACGATTTCTTTATTTTTCCAACTTTTTGGAATAATTTTTTCACAAACTTGCTGGTCACGTACTAAGGTTCGATGCTTTAACTGCTACTGGGGACGGCTCCATATAGTAAAGACACACCAATTATAGAACGGAGGGGGGTCTGGGGGGCCCCCCCCCAAGAAGTTGAGAAATTTTTTAAATTAACGGCAGAAACGGCATTGAAAAGTTGTATTCCTTTAGCTTTCGTATTGAATATTTCTTGGGTTGTATGGCAACTATTTTTAGGCTCTGACTGCTTTTATTATTATATATACAAGAGATAAACAAGAAATCATATTGAATAAAGCTTCAGAAAACATATGTATAGTTAAATACGAATAAATACTAGCTATTTACCAATATTCGCACGCAGTACGAAAATAAATTATACGCAACTGTATAAGTATATAGAAGCATTAAGACTTAGGAGAATAAAACACCCATAACCATGTTGATGCAGAAATGCAGAAAACCATTCTAAACCATTGGAAACAGACAAGGGTCTGGGGCGGCAGCCCCCAGCTAAAAGCTAGAGCTTTTTTAAAACTTAAAGACTTGAAAACTATTTTTTCAGAGTACTTTTTGTAAAAATTTTCGAAAATTTGGCTGTGTATTTTGTTGTGTAAATTAGTTTTTCACTGTGTAAATTAATTTTTTTTTGTGTAAATACACAGTATTTTACACAAAAAAAACCCTGATATATATGCATAATGATTTACGTTTATAAACCGCGAATATGGGTTGTTCGGCGAAGCTGTGCCCATATTAATTCGCTCACAACCTAGTCCTCTTCTATTTTTTGAACCTAGTCCCCATATTAAGCATTTTAAACACCAGTCCTCTGTTGATTTTACAACCTCACCATCACCCATATTACTTTTTTCATGCTCCGAGGAGCATTTTTATTTCTTGTGCTCGGTTCATTAACTCGGACCCCCCCGTAACTTCCGGGGGGGGGGGTCCCACTTTGCACTAATCACACGCTTTCATATAAGCGTGTGTCTGCTCGCAGATTGGCCCATCAGCCTACGGCTTACTGTAGGTAATTTATTAGTTATTTTAATTAATTAATTAGAACTTAATTAGGTTAATGCAATTAAAAACTATTCCGATAGTCTCGTATTTTTTCAGTTTTTTCCCAATGATATAAAATTGTTGCACAATACAAAAAAATTCCCAGGAATGTGCATTAAATTTTTATATCACTGAAAGAGCAGAAAAATGCTACAAAGTTGTCGAATTAGTTTTAACCTCTTCCCGCATGAGGGTTCGCCAATTCAGCGGTGCCAAATGACCGAGTTTACATTTTTTTAGCTGCCATTTTTTACTGAAAGCACCTGGAGAGATGGGACTACCACCAATCGATAGACGATTAATTCCTCTTTCTATCGATGATTTAGCATTGAAGGGTCCCCGAGGCACCCAGAAAAGTTAGAAGCCACCAAAGTCGAGTGAAGTTGAAACTTTCTCCAAACTGTCACTTCTGAAAATGGACAAAACTGGTTGCACCTGTTCCGGTTTCTGCAGCAGCGAAATAAGACCTAGCCCAAATAAATCTACGAGACAGCCTCTATAAATTGGATCTTGCGTAATTTCCGCAGGCGTTGCGAAGCCATCTCCAGAAGGCTCCTAATTAAATACCCAAACATGGTACAGTTTTGGTCAGACTTTCGCATCTGTCTTAAGCATACATTAACACGGGGTCCGATTCTGGAGGGTGTCTACCCCGATCTCGGTGACGGGTTTACCTCCGAAAAATTCCAAAATTTTAAGCGGTCTGCCACGAAATTAGCAAAAATTGCGAATTTTTAACGTTTTTGACCAAAAATTAGTCAAAAATGACTGTTTTTAGCGATTTTTAAGAAATTTTTTGAAAAAATCGCTAAAATTTGCTAAAAAATTATCAATTTTCAGTAAAAATCGCTGAGGGGTCTACCCTTGTTTGGCCGCATTTCGAAAGAATCCAGACGTGATGGCCTTTTGGACCTTCTGGACATTTCGTCCAGCTCTACAATGTCCAGCTTATGCCGGTCCATTATGGACAGCAGCTGCTTTCGAATATCCTGGGACCGCTTGAGGGTTCGAATTTGAACGAAATTTTCATAGCACCAGGGATGAGAGAATTTGTTGTTCTTCCAGGCATTATAGACAGCCAGAAGGGTTAGGTGGTCGCCTTCCGGCTGATGAAACCGGGCCTTTTTCTGATCAGCCAATTCTTGTTTATCCTGCAAATTTCAAAGCAAACGAAATAATCAATTATCAAAATTAGAAAAAAGCGTCAAAAAAGATGCTGGCGAAAAACAGCAAATCAGCCTAAAGCCTTTTCAGGAACGAGGAAATCGAAATAAAACGGCAAGATACAGTTAATAACAATCCTATTTACAATTTACAATGTTAGCACTGTTACACTCTATACAGGCGATTCACCAGTGCAATTGAAAGTGGGCTTAAACCGACCAGTGTATAAAGATAGAGAGAGATTCGTAGAAAGATGTTTTCCATATAGGTGCAAAGCCAAGAGTACATAATAAAGTGTTTGAAACTCTTACACTAGCATGTACAAATCATGCTAGGTATGCTCGGTTCACTAACTCGACCCCCCGTAACTTCCGGGGGGTCCCCACTTTGCACAAATCACACGCCTTCATATAAGCGTGTGTCTGCTCGCTGATTGGCCCACTAGCCTACGGCTTACTGTAGGTAATTTATTAGGTATTTTAATTAATTAATTATAACAATAATTAGGTAAATGCAATAAAACCTTTCACGCATAACGTTACAAATCTGTAACAAGGGTAAAAATGGACTGGATTAGGTCAATGCAGAAAATATTAGTCCGGTCAATCTAGATCTCAGCTTCCTTTTTACCCAACGCACGTCCGAAGCATCCTGAGAGAATCTCTCTAAAATATTTTTTGTCCTTTTCTTTCTACAGCCTTAAGACCATAGGATAACGTGGGGGGGGGAATGGGGGGGTGCAGACCCCCCCCAGACCGACAAAAAACGGGTAGACCCCCTCAGCATAAAGGGAAAAAGGGTAGACCCTCTCGTCCAGACAGCAAAAAAGGGTAGACCCCTCAGCGATTTTCACTGAAAATTGCTAATTTTTTAGCAAATTTTAGTCATTTTTTCAAAAAATGTCTTGAAAATCGCTAAAAATTGTCATTTTTTACTAATTTTTGGTTAAAAACGGTGAAACTTCGCATTTTTTACTAATTTCGGGGCAGACCCCCTGAAAAGTTTGGAATTTTTCAGGGGTAGACCCCTCGCCGAGGTCGGGGTAGACCCCCCCTCAGAATCGGACCCCGTGTTAATGTATGCTTAAGACAGATGCGAAAGTCTGACCAAAACTGTACCATGTTTGGGTATTTAATTGGGAGCCTTCTGGAATGGCTTCGCAACGCCTGCGGAAATTACGCAAGATCCAATTTATAGAGGCTGTCTGTAGATTTATTTGGGCTAGTCTTATTTCGCTCTGCAGAAACCGAACAGGTGCAACCAGTTTTGTCCATTTTCAGAAGTGACAGTTTGGAGAAAGTTTCAACTTCACTCGACTTTGGTGGCTTCTAACTTTTTCTGGGTGCCTCGGGACCCTTCAATGCTAAATCATCAAATGAAGAGGAATTAATCGTCTATCATTGGTGGTAGTCCCATCTCTCCAGGTGCTTTCAGTAAAAAATGGCAGCTAAAAATTAAACTCGGTCTTTGGCACCGCTGAATTGGCGAACCCTCATGCGGGAAAGGGTTAAAAACTAATTCGACAACTTTGTACATTTTTCTGCTCTTCCAGTGATTAAAAATTTAATGCACACTACATTCCTGGGAATTTTTGTATTGTGCAACAATTTTTATATCATTGGAAAGAGCAGAAAAAATGCTACAAAGTTGTCGAATTAGTTTTAATTGCATTAACCTAATTAAAGTTCTAATTAATTAATTAAAATAACTAATAAATTACCTACAGTAACCGTAGGCTAGTGGCCATCTGCGAGCAGACACACGCTTATATGAAAGCGTGTGATTAGTGCAAAGTGGGACCCCCCCCCCCCCGGAAGTTACCGGGGGGTCCCGAGTTAATGAACCGAGCACAAGAAATAAAAATGCTCCTCTGGACTGAAAAAGTAATATGGGTGATGGTGAGGTTGTAAAATCAACAGAGGACTAGTCTTTAAAATGCTTAATATGGGGGCTAGGTTCAAAAATAGAAGAGGACTAGGTTGTGAGCGAATTAATATGGGCACAGCTTCGCCGAACAACCCATATTCGCGGTTTATAAACGTAAATCATTATGCATATATATCAGGGTTTTTTTTGTGTAAAATACTGTGTATTTACACAAAAAAAATTAATTTACACAGTGAAAAACTAATTTACACAACAAAATACACAGCCAAATTTTCGAAAATTTTTACAAAAAGTGCTCTGAAAAAATAGTTTTCAAGTCTTTAAGTTTTAAAAAAGCTCTAGCTTTTAACTGGGGGCTGCCGCCCCCAGACCCCCGCCTGTTTCCAATGGTTTAGAATGGTTTTCTGCATTTCTGCATCAACATGGTTATGGGTGTTTTATTCTCCTAAGTCTTAATGCTTCTATATACTTATACAGTTGCGTATAATTTATTTTCGTACTGCGTGCGAATATTGGTAAATAGCTAGTATTTATTCGTATTTAACTATACATATGTTTTCTGAAGCTTTATTCAATATGATTTCTTGTTTATCTCTTGTATATATAATAATAAAAGCAGTCAGAGCCTAAAAATAGTTGCCATACAACCCAAGAAATATTCAATACGAAAGCTAAAGGAATACAACTTTTCAATGCCGTTTCTGCCGTTAATTTAAAAAATTTCTCAACTTCGGGGGCTCCGCCCCCAGACCCCCTCCGTTGTATAATTGGTGTGTCTGTACTGTATGGAGCCGTCCCCAGTAGCAGTTAAGGCATCGAACCTTAGTACGTGACCAGCAAGTTTGTGAAAAAATTATTCCAAAAAGTTGGAAAAATAAAGAAATCGTTTCAGTAGGCGAAGTGTTTTTCAGAAATTTGAATTTGTCCAAATTATTTTTGACATTTAATGAATTAATCTTTTTAAACATTCCATTATGAATTCTATTGCAATTTACAAAATTTTGTCAACTTATGGGGGCTCCGCCCCCCGACCCCCGCATGGCTTCTTTCGAAATGTTACACAAGTGCAGTTGGCATAACTTTGGCTTGAGTGATCCGAAAATAACATTGTAGCAAGAAAATAACGTCTAAATGTATTTTATTTTATATTACAGTTGAAAAACGACACTTTTAAATTTTACACAGCTTCAAACAAAAATACACAGTGAAATTTAAATTTACACAAGATTTACACAGGTCCGATTTTGAAAAAAAAACCCTGATATATATCCATCCAAGCTACATTTAGTTTATAGTGCATAAACAATCTCTACTTCTACGTATATATATGTATTCGAGCGTAACGGAACTTTTATTTTAGCAAACTTTTTCTTTGAGAAACTCTTTATACTAACCAGTGCATTTTATCCATTTATATCTCAAGAATAATTTTAGGACTCTGATCTTCTATTTCCTTCCTGCTTGAACCAATAGCTTTAGCATGATATCCTTAGATCTCCTCTCGTTGCTTGCTGCAGTTCAACACGACCACATCATGATAATTTAAGTATATTCCTAGCAAGTCTAACAGTGTATGCAAACAACTAAATATATTCAATGAGTATTCAACTTCTTAAATTTCTTATTACTGACTGACACTGATAGCTCTGTATGCGACAAAAGCTAAGACGAAGCGTGAAATACCGCGAATATGGGTTGTTCGGCGAAGCTGTGCCCATATTAATTCGCTCACAACCTAGTCCTCTTCTATTTTTGAACCTAGCCCCCATATTAAGCATTTTAAAGACTAGTCCTCTGTTGATTTTACAACCTCACCATCACCCATATTACTTTTTTCATGCTCCAGAGGAGCATTTTTATTTCTTGTGCTCGGTTCATTAACTCGGGACCCCCCCGTAACTTCCGGGGGGGGGGGTCCCACTTTGCACTAATCACACGCTTTCATATAAGCGTGTGTCTGCTCGCAGATTGGCCCACTAGCCTACGGCTTACTGTAGGTAATTTATTAGTTATTTTAATTAATTAATTAGAACTTTAATTAGGTTAATGCAATTAAAAAACTAATTCGACAACTTTGTAGCATTTTTTCTGCTCTTTCCAATGATATAAAAATTGTTGCACAATACAAAAATTCCCAGGAATGTAGTGTGCATTAAATTTTTATATCACTGGAAAGAGCAGAAAAATGCTACAAAGTTGTCGAATTAGTTTTTAACCCTTTCCCGCATGAGGGTTCGCCAATTCAGCGGTGCCAAATGACCGAGTTTACATTTTTAGCTGCCATTTTTTACTGAAAGCACCTGGAGAGATGGGACTACCACCAATCGATAGACGATTAATTCCTCTTCATTTGATGATTTAGCATTGAAGGGTCCCCGAGGCACCCAGAAAAAGTTAGAAGCCACCAAAGTCGAGTGAAGTTGAAACTTTCTCCAAACTGTCACTTCTGAAAATGGACAAAACTGGTTGCACCTGTTCCGGTTTCTGCAGCAGCGAAATAAGACCTAGCCCAAATAAATCTACGAGACAGCCTCTATAAATTGGATCTTGCGTAATTTCCGCAGGCGTTGCGAAGCCATCTCCAGAAGGCTCCCAATTAAATACCCAAACATGGTACAGTTTTGGTCAGACTTTCGCATCTGTCTTAAGCATACATTAACACGGGGTCCGATTCTGGGGGGGGGTCTACCCCGACCTCGGCGAGGGGTCTACCCCTGAAAAATTCCAAAATTTTAAGGGGGTCTGCTCCGAAATTAGTAAAAATTGCGAATTTTTAACGTTTTTGACCAAAAATTAGTAAAAAATGACAATTTTTAGCGATTTTTAAGAAATTTTTTGAAAAAATCGCTAAAATTTGCTAAAAAATTACCAATTTTCAGTGAAAATCGCTGAGGGGTCTACCCTTTTTTGCTGTCTGGACGAGAGGGTCTGCCCTTTTTTCCTTTATGCTGAGGGGGTCTACCCGTTTTTTGTCGGTCTGGGGGGGGGTCTGCACCCCCCCCCCATTCCCCCCCCACGTTATCCTATGGTCTTAAGGCTGTAGAAAGAAAAGGACAAAAAATATTTTAGAGAGATTCTCTCAGGATGCTTCGGACGTGCGTTGGGTAAAAAGGAAGCTGAGATCTAGCATTGACCGGACTAATATTTTCTGCATTGACCTAAACCAGTCCATTTTTACCCTTGTTACAGATTTGTAACGTTATGCGGGAAAGGGTTAATTGCATTAACCTAATTAATGTTATAATTAATTAATTAAAATACCTAATAAATTACCTACATTAAGCCGTAGGCTAGTGGGCCAATCAGCGAGCAGACACACGCTTATATGAAGGCGTGTGATTTGTGCAAAGTGGGGACCCCCCGGAAGTTACGGGGGGGGGTCCCGAGTTAGTGAACCGAGCATACCTAGCATGATTTGTACATGCTAGTGTAAGAGTTTCATACTCTTTATTATGTACTCTTGGCTTTGCACCTATATGGAAAACATCTTTCTACGAATCTCTCTCTATCTTTATACACTGGTCGGTTTTAGCCCACTTTCAATTGCACTGTTGAATCGCCTGTATAGAGTGTAACAGTGCTAACATTGTAAATTGTAAATAGGATTGTTATTAACTGTATCTTGCCGTTTTATTTCGATTTCCTCGTTCCTGAAAAGGCTTTAGGCTGATTTGCTGTTTTTCGCCAGCATCTTTTTTGACGCTTTTTTCTAATTTTGATAATTGATTATTTCGTTTGCTTTGAAATTTGCAGGATAAACAAGAATTGGCTGATCAGAAAAAGGCCCGGTTTCATCAGCCGGAAGGCGACCACCTAACCCTTCTGGCTGTCTATAATGCCTGGAAGAACAACAAATTCTCTCATCCCTGGTGCTATGAAAATTTCGTTCAAATTCGAACCCTCAAGCGGTCCCAGGATATTCGAAAGCAGCTGCTGTCCATAATGGACCGGCATAAGCTGGACATTGTGAGCTGTGGACGAAATGTCCAGAAGGTCCAAAAGGCCATCACGTCTGGATTCTTTCGAAATGCGGCCAAAAAGGATCCCCAGGAAGGATATAGGTGGGTAAATTCTCCGTTCCTTCGTTCTTGATTTAATTTTGGTTACTAAGGAATATAATCAGTTTTCATTATTTCTTTATGATTAATACCGTATACCGTGAGTGGATCGGTCTGCTAGCCCGCTTTTACCTCATTTTCTTGATGTTGATTTAATTGTAGGTATCCTAGCGAGGCATGGGGCCATCAAAATAACCTTAACGGAGTCTGAATTTTACAGCTAAATATAATATTGTGAATTTTGTCTTGAGAATTTTAGTGATATTTTTGATTGCCAGAGGAAACAGTGCTAGCCTTTCTTGCCCTATCATAATTTATTGTTTTTTCCATTCTTTGTGAATTTTTTATGGTATGTTTTAGAACTCTTGTGGACAGTCAGACGGTCTATATTCATCCGAGCAGCTCCCTTTTCCAGCAGCAACCGGATTGGGTCATCTATCATGAACTGGTCATGACCACCAAAGAGTATATGAGAGAGGTATGTACAGTCTTGAAAAGTGTAGTTTTTGGATATCTTTCGGAAGGGGGGAGGGGGGCTGTTTCTTTAGAAAAAATTGCCTAAAGTTTTTGCACCAGTAAACGAGCGGTAACAAACGTTACCATGTAAATCGTACCCATTTACCGACCATTTAGGGAAGTATTGCTGGGTTAGGCTTGAGCCTTCAGTAAACCGATATGCGCTTAGTCGCTTGCTCAATGGGGGGAGTGAAATTGTTGTGGCAGGAGGTATTCGAACCTCTGACTATCAAATCTAGGGTTTAAACGCTTTAGCCAACCGGCAATCACGGTTTTGTTTCCTTTTTATCATTGATTACACCTTATGGACATAATTTGTTAGGTGACTGCCTGTAGAGCAACGCATCCCTTCAAGTCATGCCAAGAGTACATAATGATAAGAGTGTGGTAATTCAGCTAGATAGCAAGCTGCAGAGCCATGCTCTGTATGCTATTGGCCATTCGATAGCGAAAAGATTATTTGAAATGATTGCAACTCTATGAATTTATATTTTGTTTAGGTTTGCGCGGTTGATCCGAAGTGGTTGGTGGAATTTGCTCCGGCCTTCTTCAAGTTCGCGGATCCAACGAAGCTGAGTAAATTCAAGAAAGGACAGAAAATTGATCCACTCTACAACAAATATGAGGACTCCAATGCCTGGCGTATCTCCAGAGTTAAGAAGAAGATTTACAACCCGAACAGATAAACTGATTCTCTATTTTTCAGTTATTTTTTTGTAAATCGAAATTTGTTTTATTTATTGTTTGAATGGATTAAAGAATCGTCGTTGTATTTCTGTTAGGAGCTCAGCCAGTATTAAATTAAGTTTCACAAATGTTATTCGAATTCTCAAGTAGCAGCAAAACTTAGCAAAACTGAAAGTAGCAGGTTGAATTGAAAGTCTCAGTGTGGGTTTCCAGTATATAGGACAAATATTTTCCGGTATCTGCTCGAGGCAGGTGGTCCAGTTTAATGGAGGGTAACGGAAGAGCTTGAATTCCGGGTTTGCAAGTGGGGCCAAACTATTAGTTAAGAGTGTGACAAGCTTAACGCTCTTAGTTATTATCTACTCTTGTTAGTAGTAAGTAAATGTTTCATAAACGGGTAAACGACACTTGCTATTCGAGTAAGGTCGTGACATGTTAGTTTGAGACTAAATTTCGACAATCTATAGTTTCCTTTACATACTTGCTGTAAACTTCATTAAATAAATTGAAGCATTATAATACAGCCAAGAGCTTTTGTTTTGCTGTTGCTTTCGTTGCAGGATGCTCAGGTTTTGCATGCTTTGCTGATTTACGCAAGTACGTTCAAAAGTTTTTGTCAGCCTGTCTTGGCAAACCCCCCCCCAACGGTGACCCCTTTTGGCGACTCTCCGTGACCCCCCCCCCCCAGCAAAAGGGAGAACATTCGCGTATTGTGGTCGGAGCACCGTTACGGAGCATTGAAGAGGCGCCCTCTACACTCTTAGAAA
>JASAND010008153.1:0-12094 GCA_030248195.1 Trissonchulus latispiculum | reverse complement strand
GAAAGCTTCACGGAGGGATCACCAAAGCCAGCGTAAAAAATTCCACCCTGACCGTTGTGATTGCCCATTGATAGATTGAAGATGAGGCTCGGCAATGGCTGATACATCTTGGCATGACGGGACCCACCGAACCATGTAAATAGTTTCTTCCAGGGTCCAGGTACGTTGCGACATCACCCGTACCAGGTAACTGGTTGGTCGCAGAGTTCAGGTACGAAATAAAAATCTTCCGCACCAGGTAACTGGTGAATCCCAAAATCCAGGTATCGAATGATGCCACCCGTACTAATGGTAATGGTCGGTCGCTTAGCCCAGATTCACAGGGCTGTCAATGTTTTGTTGATGTACTGGTCGGCCGAGGCTCGTCAAGCAAGTGTGCTGTAAAGCAAGTGCCGAACACAACAAATTCAAAGTGAAGTTGTACAATGGCGTGGCGACGTAGAGCAATAGGTCATATTTTGAACAGTCATGGTCGCCGGTGGCCTAATGGGCCTAAATTGAACTGGTCGGTAACGACCTAAATTGTGGACGACACGTCGTTCCTTGTAGTGGACCAGTTCGAGGACGAGTTGGAGTAAACCCACGCAATAACGGGTCGAGCACCCTTGGGTTCTGCCCACGTTGTACGCTTCTTGGCTAATGGCCTTTTTCTTCAGCCGCGTGCCCGTACAGCGCAGCCAGATGCTTGGCATTCTTGGAGATGGATTCTTCTTCACATTTTACTTTTCTTCTGAAATGGATCAAGGTTCAAATCATTCTGAAATGTAGTGGAAATTGGAGGTAACTCCGCTACAAATCATAAAATGTTAAACCTGAAAAAGATGAAAAAGAAAGCAAATATTATTAGACGCACATATGCACTACACAAAACCTCAGAACAATTGCACGTTAAAAGTTATTGAGGCGTAAGGCCAAGCATGTGCAGATCAGCAAGCACGGCGATGCTGTACGTAGACATTGGCTGATGAAAAAGACCAAGTAATTGGTCTAGGCAGATGGAGATAGCACCAATAGGTAGGAGATCACAGGATCAGTTCGAGTAAGCGATTAGGACTTTTACCTGTAAAGGTAAAATGCTTCACCACACAGGAAAAAAATTCCAAAAGCTTACGCCAACCTCCAAAATAATAGCAGAAACTGAGAGGACTACCACCAGTTTCCACCCTGGCAGACTAATGTAGCGCAATTGATGGAAGGCCCGTTGAATACGGCACAGGAAACGGTGTAAACCGTACCACCTGCATACTCTTCTTATCAACTGGCTACCCGACAAGTAATTGTCGGGGGTTCTGCACGCAATAGATAACGCGCCTGGCTGTCAGGAGCCAGGCCGGGGAAGCCTCGCCAAAATAGCTGTAGTCGTTATAGATCCAACCTACCTAGGCTTACCAACTAACCTAGCTACCATTATAACAGAAGACTGTTAATTAAAGATTTAATAGGAAGCATACATACGAACGTGGGCGTAAGCCCGAACAGACAATCAATCCAAACACACAAGACATACAACCAACAGACAGACTAACTAACACTAAGGTGGACTTACCAGTATAGCATAGGGGAGCGTAAACGTACCCAAGCGGTGAACTGAGGCAAGCCTGTAAAGGCAGCCTTTCTAGACGAAAGCAAACACCAGACTGAATAGACTGAGAGAAATTTGAAGAGACCCCCCCCCCCAGGTAGGCGGGGCTTAGGGAGACATACAGCGCCACCAACAATAACAACCAGCGAATGGCTGACAGACACTTATGACATTCCCAATCAATATAGGCAGGTAAGCTGCCAACAAAAGCAGACAACACAACACGGAAGTTAATACAGAAACACGGAAGTAACTGGGGATAATTTGCATATTCATCCCTACACTACAATTTAAATACGATACGTACATTACCTACGTTCGTTACAAACCAGTGCCCTAACGCAATAGTGCCCTAACGCTAAACAATAACAGAGGTAAAATAAATAGGGGTGCTCTAACGGGAAATAACGTATTTTTGTAGTCCAAAAAGGGCATTAAGGGCGGTTAAGGCACAAGTTTCAGTTATCTCTGCACTTTTTTTAAATCAGCTTCTTGTTTTCTAAAATATGCCTGAACTTCATACTATCTTTGAAACTGAGGCATTCACTCCCACTCTATCTTTTGCTTTTCTACTGTCAAATTTGCTGATTTTAACTCTCTCTTCTGCTAGAAAGGCTTGTCTCCAGTTTGTCAGCTCTAATCCATGTAATTAAGGTTGTCCCCAGTTTGTCAACTGTTTTTCAGTACATCCCCACTTAGTCAACTTTTTTTATAAGACATCCCCAGTTTGTCAACTCTTTTTCATACCATCTCCACTTTGTCAACTCTTGTTTGAATTAATCAGTTATTCTTATGGTGAACAGCTTTAACATTCACAAATAATTTTAGTTAATTTAAACAGAAATATTATTTTATGTATTTAATCATCTGCAAGATTTTTGTTCTGGAAACCATTCTTGAGTACAAACTTTTAAAAATTGAATATTTGTAAAGATAGTGCGAAATTTAATCTGAGTCTAAAATGAAATTAACATTTAATAAAGCTTGTTATTATTTTCTCCGTTGGTGTTGGTGCTTTTCGTGCTAAATCTTATTTATGACAAAAAATAAATATCCTAAATAAATATCTTTTATCCTGAAAAGATCCCCAAAATTAACGCGTTTTTAAAGTTAAACTTTATTTGGTCAATATCAGAAAAGCAAGTCCCCTCTGAGAAAACTGATTGACACGAAAACACTTTGACAAAGTGATGATGGCATGAAAAAGAGTTGACAAACGGGGATGCCTTATAAAACAGTTGACTAAGTGGGGATGAATTGAAAAGGAGTAGACTAACTGGGGACAACCTTTAATTATGGGGATTAGAGTTTTGAATAACTGGGGAGTTGACAAACTTGGGAATTGACAAACTGGGGATAGAAAATACTCCGCTAGAAAATGTTTTGAAAAGAAACAACAAACCACTTGAAAGGTCAAGTGTGATTTCGCTATTAATGGTTCAACACATATATAGCGCAGTGTAATGCCTACATATATGTTTTAAAGAAAAAAATTGACTCTCATTTAGGTGTTGTCCCGTTAACGCCCATGTCCCGATTGCGCGCAGCATGCAATATAAGTATTTTTATATAAATGGATGCATTTACATTCATTTTTTATCTGATCCTTGTTGAATGGTACTTGGATTATGATTTCTACATAATTAAAATTGTTGAAAATAAACTTTGAAAACTTCATTACAAAAACTTCATCCAAAAAGACTTCATTGAAAAAATTAAGTCAGTAGTCATTTTAAATTCAGATCATTAACTAAAAAAATGAACGATCACTGTACAAGTTGTAGATCACATAAAAACCTGAGGTTGTATAAAGTTTATATTCATAGTAATAGCGCTCAGTAAACTTATACAGTAGCCCTATACAGTATTAGCAAGAGTGCATAATTGCACTATATATAGGAAGAAGAGTAAGCCAATAGAGGACTCCTCTTCTTGGCATTGCGTAACGGTGCTCCGACCACAATACGTGAACGTTCCCCCGTTTGGTGGGGGGGGGTAGAGCAGAGGATTACGGTAGTTTTTGTTCTATTCGAAAATGGGTTCCCCTTTGGTTGGGGGGGGAGTAGCAAAGAGAGGTCCCCGTTTGGTGGGGGGTAGCAATGAGAGGTCCCCGTTTGGTGGGGGGTAGGAAAAAGAGGTCCCCGTTGGGGGGGGGGGTGGGTCGCCGACAGCCAATTTTGATTCATGCAATCTTAGCCTGAGTTGGCGAACCCCTGTAAAGTTGGTAGTGTACGAACTGACCAAACTCTACGAGTGGGAAACTGTGCACAAGGAGAACGTCGAACCTGGAGGAGACGTAGTTCCAGTCGACCTATGCAAACCTCGCCAAAAGACCTAAGTGAATCTTACCGAACGGAGTTAAACCGCCGATGAAGAGCAGACTCAATTATGGATAACCTACCCCAACTTAATCTACCTAAATCTACCTACCCAAATAATTCTTAGAAAAACCTTACCTACCGATTACACAACACAAAAACCTAACTAAGAAAAGACGCCCTAAAATGGTCCAAAAAGAGACCACATTTACTTGAACAAAGTATGCTTGGCAATGGGGGAGACCCCCGGAAAGGCGTACAGAAAAGTGTGAGAACAAGTACAAAAATAGAAGGCGACAACTAGACTTTTACAGAGATTTTCAGTACAAAATGACATAAGCAATAAGAAATTTTTCACCAAACAAAAACAATTAAGAATAATTAAACCCCAAGTAAATTACCCTAACAAAATAACTAAGCTAACCAGACTAATTTTTAGAGAATTTATGAAGACTATTAGAGAGAAGTAAAAAGAGAGACTTCAGAAGTAAAAGATGAAAGAAAATCTATAATAAAGTAGTAAGCTCTACAGATTCACCCTGGAGCCGAAGTAAGTCTAAAGCGGTCCCCACTTTGGACTAGGGCACAATTGAATATAAATAGCCACACAGTGATAAGCAGGGTAGGGAGCGAAAATTATACACAACCAGCACGGACAAGCACACGAACAAAACTGAAGTTAGACAGACGCAGGCTGGGAGAAACTAGTTTTGAAAAGTCGTGGTAGAATTTGATTGGATAGATTTAAGACCTTGTGAAAAGAGAGAAGCTGGGAGAGACTCTCCGCCAAAATAGACGTATACACAGCGCCACCTAGTGACTAGGCTGGCTGATACACATATACATAATTTCAACATAGGCACAATAAAATTTCAGCTAAACTTCCAAACACTTTCAAACAAATTTTCACAAAACAGTTTCAGAATAAATTTCACATATTATACTTCTAAAACAACATTTCTAACCTAATTTCAATCCAAAATAAATTCAACCATCACACATTTTAGAGGATCGACGTCACGTCGCCTCATTACATCATTACACCCCCCCCCCAAACGGGAACCCCATTCTGCCTGCCCCCCCACCAAACGGGGACCCCTTCTGCCTACCCCCCACCAAACGGGGAGGAGGTATGCTTGTCAACCCCCCCCCCCTAACAAACGGGGGAACATTCGCATATTGTGGTCGGAGCACCGTTACGCAATGCCAAGAAGAGAAGCCCTCTAGTGTCTTACTCTTCTTCTATAATAAAAAGGAATAAATTATGGACTCTTGGTATTAGCTTTGTTTTGCAATTTTCACTTATATTTAATTTAAATTTAGGGTAATAAACTTTGCAATATTTATAGATTCCGTATTTACTGTTGTTTTTAAAGATTTTCTGTTAAAATCTTCACTGTTCCAGAAATTTCAGAGCTTTAGAATTGTAAATAATATTCCATATGACAAATGCGCGCGATAATGGGACTTGCACGTTAACGGGAATGGCGCGCTAACGGTACTCTAATAAACAATAAACATGTTTGATTTATCTTGTATTGACACAAGTGCGCGCTAACGGGACTCGCACGTTAACGGGAGCGAATTTTCCTCTAAGGTTCAAACCAAGAAGCTCCTGGTTTGAACGTTCTAACTAAAGGTTTGCACGAACTTGCTCCTGTAATAGGAACGGCGTATGCAGGAAACAAGGAAATAGTTAATTAAAATCATGTGCCACTGATCCTACTTGTTTCCCCAAAATCTCACTAAGCTTAAAACGTTTTCCTAAAAATGGCCACAAGTGTCAGTTCAATTTCTTGATTCAAAAAGCTAAATCTCATTGACCCAGGCATATTATGTATATGGGTTTGGGAGTTTTTGCTAATTCAAGGACAGTAAAAAATTTATGGACCTGCAAAGCAAGGACTAATCAAATAATAAACTACCACAGAAGGTTAAGCTCTGTTTCATTAGTCAACATTTGCATGACATACATCTTGTTGGAATTACCGTTTTAAGCAATTTCTTCCTATTTTTGGCTCACAATTAATTAACTTTTTTGAAACGGAGCTTTTTGACTTTCAATCAGATTGTTTCGTATTTCGCATCGGAAACTTGGCTGTTATACTTTTGATGGTGTACCCTTTAGTCAAGGGAAATAAAAAGTTTGCTTTAATAAGATGTTCAAGAAATTCAATCCCAGAAGCAGCTGTTTTTTTCAGTCTAAAAGCACTATTTTCTCATTAGGTTTGCCCAACTTGAACAGGGTCTGTCTGTAATTTGTGTTCCAGAGCAACGCTGTCTTCAGATATGACTTGACCAGAAGAACATTTAGGTATTTCACTTCCTAATTTTGATAAATTATAGTTACAGACTTTGATTAGACATTTGCATGATACAGATTTCTAGGAGCTTGAGACTCAACATATACAGCAAAATATGAAAAATTCTAAATAACAACATATCATTCATATACGAAGCCAGCAGCTTCTCTAAGAAATTTTGATTCGCCTAATGATATTCCTCTTGCTTACTGTTGCAATTTTAGTTCATTTCGCTGCTCCAAAGTGATGATAACAGGTATACAAAGTTTCAAACGAGCGATACTTCCATTAATCAGCTTTCAATAACGAGCTTCACTTCGTTAACTCCGACTATAGTAATTGCCTTGTTTACATGGATTGGTAATGTTTTGCATGTAAATTGCTTGGCCTGGAGGATTTACGTCCTTATCTTCAACAACACATGTCCTAGTATTGAGACTTTTTCGGCCAAAAGTTTCTTAATGATTTTGCAATTTCTATAGCATTGCAAGGGTCTTGTCTCGTTTTCCCCCCACCACTCAAAATTTTTGTTCTGCCTGGAGGCAGAACTATTTAAACGGAAATTTGCACTATGATCGGCTGCTCAATTTAATCGTCGTCTTGAGTGCTTCAATATTTTCTCTGATCCTGCCCCCTTTAAGCCAAAATTTCTATGAAATTGATAAACCATTACCCCCTTCGCCAATTTTGCAGTCGAAAGTCGTTGTAAAGCATGCCAGTATTTATACAAATGAGATCATATTTTGAAAACAGTTCACGAGTAGCTGACTAGCCGACTGGCTGCGTTTCATAAATCGCTATTGCTTGAGCAAAAAGGGAAACTTTTGTTCACAAAAATGTTAAGCTGCGTTTTGATTTTTAAATCCGTTTACTAACTATACATACGTTATGACTGAACAAACGTTGATGTCATCGAAGCGAATCACCGCCTTAAACAGACTAATTTTCACTTGCATCTCCAAGTTTTAGATATAAATTTGAAGCGGCTGCTTGTTCTGGATACTTGTTCACTGACAAGTAATAATTATCCTTTGCCACCTGACTTGCTGACGAGTTCCAGGGCGCAGGTTGGCCTGGCCGGCAACAAATAGGCCGACTTCGAACACTACCTACTCTCAAATACTCGCTGAGGGTGTGAAACAAACCAAGACTATTTAACTTCTGACTTGAAAATGAATGACAAACTGATCATGAAAGGTTTAAAACATCAAAATTATTTAAAATTAGGTTTCTACTTTTTAAGTTTCAATATAATTCAACAACCAGGAAATAAGTCAAAGCACTGATTCCAGTTACTATCTTAAGTTAAGTTAAGTTAAGTTACTATCTTTTAACTCGTCCATTTAACTCTTTTACCTAAAGCCAAACCTTTTGATGAACTGACTACTCTTTTGACGTAACATTTCGAACCTAAGCGTTCACTCTCAGCAAGAAGAGGAATCTGTTGCAGAATACGTTGTTGCACTGCGGCAGCTGGCTTCGACTTGCCAGTTTGGTGATATTATGCCTGGATCCCTCTGCGATAGAATGGTCTGTGGCATCAAAAGTCTGCAAGTCCAGAAGAGACTGCTGTCTGAGGCCGATTTAACTTTTCAACGAGCTGTAGAGCAGGCTCAACTGTTGGAAGCATCAGACGCCAACTCAAAAGCTATGCGTCCTGATCAGAAAGTCAGCTTCGTTGAACAAGCCCACAACTTTCGCAAGTTTGGTGATAAGGATATCAAAGGACTTCAAAACAATAACTGTGGCGAACGTGGGGCACCATCTGAGAACTGTTTTAAATGTGGGAAACAAGGACATTCAGCCTTTAATTGCCTGCACAATAAGTGTTTCGTTTGCGGTCAAGAAGTCATTTCGCCAAATAATGTCAAAGGAAAAGGGGATCTTTTACCGGAAAGTCTGGCAAAAACTTTAAGCGACACGGAATGAAAAGTCACAATATTCAAGAAAGTGACATTGATTTGAGAGATTCTAATAATCAAGAAAGAAAAGTCTATACTTTATCAATTCCGTATCAGGGAACCGACCAATTTCCGTGCCCCTTACCATTTCTGGTACACCCGTCGCTCTTGAACTGGATACAGGAGCTGATGTGACTATTGTTACCGAACAATGTTGGAAATCCAAATTTTGTCAGTTCTTACGGTTGAATAAGTCATCTGCCCATATAAAGACATATACTGGGGAACCTATTCAAGTCTTGGGTGAGTCCTCTGTCCCTGTAGAATACGGCGGCACAAAGTATGACAATTTAGCTTTTCTGTTGGCTAGAGTTTCGGGTCCTTCCCTCCTGGAGAGACATTGGTTGGCAAAGATACAGCTGGATTGGTGGGATCTTTCCACAGATTTGTCTCGTCTGTCTGGCACTGAAGAAACTCAAGAACAACTACCTGAGCTTTTCTTGCCAATGAACAACTTGTGCCTTGAAGACGAAACCTACCCTGTGCTGGCAAGCGAGATTAGCCAAGAAACCTTGAAAGATCCAACACTACTGATAATTTCGGCTTATGTGTCTTCAGGATGGCCAGAAAAGCTACCGACCGCCCAATCACACTCACTACCGTATTTTCATAGGAAGATGGAAATTTTAGAAGAACAAGGTTGCCTTCTGTGGCTTCAAAGATTGATAATTCCTGCCCATCTGCGCAACAAAGTGCTATCTCAACTACACGGAGGGCACTTTGGAAGTGTCTGTCCCGCAGTTGGGTATGGTGGCCAGGCATTGATGTCTATTGAAAATTTTGTTAAAAGTTCCGAATCCTGTATTCAAACTAGACTTGCCCCAAGATCAATTGCTAGAAATTCCCTTTAGCCGCAAGCAAGCACAACATCCGTGGGAAAGAATCCATATTGACCACGCCGGCCCATTCTTGGGGAAGCATTGGCTAGTAATCGTTGACGACTACTCAAAATAACCGGAGATTTACCTCTTACCCAATACGACCACAAAGGAAACCACTAAAGCACTTCGTGACTGTATATCCAAATTTGGGGTACCAAATACAATAGTTTCCGACAACGGGACCGCCTTCACTTCAGCAAAATTTGATATTTTTTGCAAGAAGAATGGCGTATAGTCATTTGCTCACAGCTCCCTACCACCCAGCGTCCAATGGAACGGAAAGGCTAGTTCAAACCGATGAAAAGGAAATGAAGGCTGCCAGAGATCACAACGTATCAACAAAGTTGTGCAGGCTTTTGTTTGCTTACAGCGCCAAAAATCGTCACCGCTTAGATTTCTTTGTTGGTAGTCCTGTTTACTTCAGGGATTATTCAGCAAAAGCGGATTCTTGGTCGTTTGGTCACATTGCCGATTCCATTAGCCAAAATATGTTTGTTATTTCTGGTAAAGATGGCTTGTTCCGACGTCATGCCGACCAAATACCATCGGCTCCTCGCAATAAAGCCATCGCCGACGACATCGGGGTTGGGCACGACGACTGGACATTCCCTTACGAATCCACTGGCCAGCAGCCTGCGGTTAATCCGTTGCCTTTGCGTGGCCAGGTGGAAGTTCCGGCGCCTGCAGGCGTATGCAGGGGGATCCTGCCCGTTGCGACAGCCCTCCTCTTAGATATGACGCTTGTGCCGTGTCCGCCGACGCTATTATGATACATGAAGGCAAACCGAACCATAAGGAGGGGAAGAAAGTGTTAAAACCGAACAAAAAACGATCACAGTGGTCCAGTGGGTATAGTGCCCGCTTTGCGCTGAGTCAATCCTTTCTCCGATTAAATTTTATTTTCACAATTGGCAATTGCAATAAAATACTGCCATTATTTTGTCTTAGAAACCGCAAATATTGTGGAGTTGAAACTAATCAGATGCTAACGTCAAAATTAAACAATACATTCTATGAAAAGCAATCAAAACGTTGAACACATCAACTTCAAACGGTACGGCGGTATTATTCCCCTTTTAAGGGGAAACTGGTTTCGGTTCGCCCCACTCCAGTTGGTTCTAAACCGGTTTAGCTAACAAACGACTGACCAAACATGCTATATATATAAGTAGGAAAAATTGTCAAGGGTCGTGGTAGCCTTGCTATTTTAAAGTTAGGCTAAAGAAGGATTGAATGAAGCGAATTTGTATGTACACGCTCGCTAAGGCTTGCACAAACTAGAGCTTCTTTTTCACTACACTTGACTGAATGCACATCTGTAAAGTTTTGGCCCCGAGGACTAGATAGTGGGCGACCAAATAGCTTACTGGGGTGCTGTGCGCTGAAGGCTGGATACGCAACTTGGACTGGAGATAGTTCCTGGCCAACCTCGACAAGCCTCGCCAATTAGAACACCAGAAAATCCGCGAAACTTAAGCTCACTCTCACTACGTAACCCCAAACCTAAACCCTAAGATCCCCACTTACCGAACTAACAAGTCTAAACTTAGCTAAAAAACACTAGGCCAAGTGGCCGTATTACAATATTTAATAAAGACTGGGGGGGTTATACAGTTGACAGAAGTTTCAAATTACACTTACAAGATTGGCAGAAAAATCCAGAGAACAGCGGCAGAATTAGAGCATAAAATATTCCATAAATAATAGGTAGTACAATTATATGAATTTACGGAAGCCCCGATAGCAAGACTTGGAGTCCTTGTCTAACCTATCACCAGGTTAGAGGTTCTTTACTCTTCTACCCCGAATTTCAAGAACACTCAAGGCCCCCAAGTAACCGCGCAAAATATAGATAGACAGAATTTTGAAGGGAAATAAACACGGAGCCGACCGACCAAGTCAAGCGCAAAAACTAAGACTGACTGGGCTTTTTGAAATAACGAGAGAATACACAATCGCGCGATCACACGTGACTTGCCCAGCCAACCAAATTTTGAGAAACTTTTGAGAGAGAATTTTAGGCGTTACCAAGGAAATGCATGATCTATCTTTGCAAAAACACAGGCAATTACAACATTTCAAATACAATTTATGAACTATCGGTGCAATTTTGACAAAAACGAGATACATAAGTTCGGACTAATTTTGGATGAGGAACCTTTTTAAATAATAATAAAATATGACAGTAGGGCATCACCGCCCTACTGTACACACCTGACTGCTAAGCAGCCAGGCAGCTCTTATAACCTCACTTTGGGATAATTCCGGGGGACGACTGTTGAAAAGTTGAAAACTATGAAAAATAAAATTACAACAGCTGGAGATTAATGGCGTGGAAGTAAGGCTATGAAAATAGGGAAAGCACAAATTTAAGAAGGTTGGCCAATGTACAAATTTAAAGCATAAATTACAAGGGGGAAAGGAACGGGGAGTTTAAAGTCGACAGATTTTCCGCACCTGAAACTGAAACTGAAAATATTTTCAGTCAGTACATATTTCAGTTTCAGCACCTAAAACTGAAACTGAAACTGAAAATAATAGAGCTCGACGTCTGAAACTGAAACTGAAAATGCAATAAATCAAAGACTGAAACTAAAACTGAAACTGAAACTGAGTTCATTTTGATTTGTCGCCTGAAACTGAAACTAAAATTCTGAAGAAAACAGGCCTGAAACTGAAACTGAAATAATTTCAGTCGACCATTGAATCTGAAAATAATTTCAGCTCTTGCTTGACCTGAAAGTATGAATCGATTTAGTTCTACGCTTCGACCGAAAATTGTAATTTCAGTCAACGCTTAGCCTGAAACTTGTAATTTCAGACTAGGCTTAGCCTGAAAATACCATTTTCCGATGATGTGTAGTCTGAAATTATTATCAGCTCGAACATACGCATTTGAAAACATTACAAGCAATGTTAATGTTGTGCTGTTGTATGGAACAAAATGAATTTGTACTTTCTACTAGATTATGCATGCATACCTGGATACATTCCATTCTCGCAAAACTGATCATATCAGTTATAAATTTTGCAGATGGTTCATAGTGTG